>VZTB01007291.1:102322-152530 GCA_013397245.1 Thryothorus ludovicianus
ACCACGCGAAGCTCGTGGTGGCTCTGAAGAGCACTTATGCTCAGGTATGGCTGCCCTCGGGCGGCCCGGCGCGGGGGGAGCTGAGGGCCCCAGCGGTTGCTCCGCTGGTCCCCCGGGGGTAGGGGCCGCCTCCGCAGCGTTCCCCTAAAACGAGCCCCAGTGTGCCTAAGGAGAGCCCGCGACTTAAAACAAACAAACCAAAAGAAGCGCCAATCCTCCCAAAAAACCCCCTCCCAAATGCAGTAAAACTGAGCCGTTGAACTGTTCCGCACAGTTGTGTCCTGCGAACGCGGCGGTGAGAGCTGCCCGCAGGTGTTGGGGATGCCGCGGGAAGGTGTTGGGGTACCCGAGATGCGGGTGTGACACAGGATCCAATGGACGGGGTGTTGATTGTCGTCCTGACATCTGTCAGCCAGGTGGAACCCCGCGGTCACAGTGTGTCTGCTGTGGAGTTACAGCAAAATACTGAGGAGGGCACGACAGCGGTGTGCCCCTACTGCTGGCTCTAGCCCTTTAAAAATTTAAATTCAATTGGAAGCTGCCAATTGTAAGCCCGCTTACTTTATTTTTCTGTGGTACAGCTTTGAAAGATGAACAAGATAGTTATCTTTTGTTGTGGATTGATTTTTTTTTTTTTCCCCCAGTTGGATGATAAAGAAGACTTTATTGAAAAATTCATTCACTTCCTCAAGTATGCTATGATAATCTACCGGCGGGAACCAGCAGTGGAACAAGTGATTAATTTTGCAGCTAGATTTGTTACTTCATTCTATCAGATGGAGACAGAAGATGGTAGTGAGGAGGGAAAAGAAGATAATTTATTTCTGAATTATGTGTTTAAATTTCTGCTAGAGGTACATTTCACATTCTTAAATATCTTTCATAGAAAATGTAAGCCTTTTGCAGTGAGGAAAACTTGCTGGTACTTGACAATACTTAAAGTCAAAACTTAAAAAGTGAAAGCAAAACAATGCTAGCTTGGAAAGTAACACCATCCCCTTTCCCCCAACATTAAAAGATCCACCACATCCCTCACAATAATCCAACAACTAGATTTCAAAATTTGGACCTTTGAGAAAAGGTGAATTTTTTCCTAAATGACTGTCAGATATGTCACTGTAGGCTTTGCTATAGGTATATTTATAAGCATGAAACTGTGGAAATGTGGTGGAAATTAATTTAGACTCTTCCTTTGATAACAAAAATATTGAAAGATCTTCTGTACAACTGTGGTTGGCCTATGTATTATTCCTTTCTGCTTACTGCAAGTGTTACATAGAAAGATAAACAGTTCCAATAGCATGAACACACAAATAGCATTATATTTTCCTAAACTATTGATTTGCCATGGAAAGATTATGGATCAGGCCTAAGGTAACCAATCATACTTGCTAATGTGTTTTTTTTCTTCTAATGTTTTATGGAGGCAGAGCAGTGAGCTGGCGAATGCACTGCAGGCTGCATGCAGGGGTCAGCGTGCTGCTTCCTTTGTGAAGGCACTGCTGATTTTCTAGTCACTGATCCAGGCAGTGGACTGTAATTGCTTTTCAGTTCTGTGACTCTTTAGTCTTAAAAATGAAATTAAATTGGAAAAGTTTTTGAAACGTAGAAGTGCACATTTAATTTATTCTGTAGAATATTAGCTGCTTAGATGTGCATATTAATAGCCTTATGTTGGAAATGAGAAAAGTGTGATTATAAGAATACCTTCTTTTTCCTTCCCTAAGTCTCACAATGCGAACAGCCACGCAGTTAGATTTCGAACCTGTCAGCTTGTTAACAAGATTTTGGGAAATATGCCAGAGAATGCTGAGATTGATGATGACTTATTTGATAAAATTAATGAAGCTATGCTGATTAGACTGAAAGATAAATTTCCGAGTGTGAGAATCCAAGCTGTCTTGGCCCTGTCAAGACTTCAAGATCCTAAGGATGAAAACTGCCCTATTATTAATTGTAAGTAGTACTGGTCTTTCTCTTTTGTCTAAGAACATTAGTTAGTTTTCGTTGCTTTAAAGCACTTTAAAGGTTTTTTTTTGTTTGTTTTTTTGTTTTTTTTTAGCGGATGTTAGAGAATGTTCTTGTAATAATTCATAAGCTGTGAAACTCTGCTAGAGGAGATGGAAGATGCAAGTGTTATGTGTGTTCAAGGGGAAAAGACAGAACTGTTAGGAGAGTTCTGCTAGGCAATCATACTGGGCTCAGGCTGCTCTGTGAACTGAATGAGAAAATGTGTTGTAAACTAGAGTGGAGGTATAATACATGTTCAGTTCTTGCCCTCTAAGGACCCTTTGGTACTATTAATTGAACTAGTACAAAACTCTTAGGAGAGTAGAGATGATAGAGAAAAACTGTTGTCTCAAATTATGATCACTTTTCTAGAAGAGATCAGCATCTCCTAGATGGTATCTTGATGTTTGTGGGTTTCTTTGTGTATTGTATGATTCTTGACTAAGCTTCTACTTCCTTTTTTGCCCTGAAAAAAACCTTTTCCTGAACCAGTAGTGGGAGGGGATGCTTGAATCTGCTTTCTAGAGGGACCCGTTTTGCCCTAAACCAGGGCAGCCTCGAGGTAGATCTGAGAAACAAAACTCACTCTTTGAAATTTTAGAAGTTTATTAAGGGATAGAAGGGACAAAATCCAGCACTGGGGTATTTTGGTGATTGGCCAAAAAACACACCCTTAACTGTAACAATTCTTCCTATATACTCTCTCATTGCATTGGTCAAGTGCATATTAATGAATGTCATACACATTCAAACATTCCTTTGAGTTTGCATGTTCACTGAATTCTTTATCTTAGTTTGGCCCTTGACCTCATCTTCCTCGAGTACATGCCACAATGCAGATGAGATTTTGAGTCTTGTGTTTTATTTCTTTACGAGGCCCCCTGGTCTATGGTTTGGTGGTTATTGGTAGCTGAAGGGTCAATGGTAGATTCCACTTTGTGCTTTTGGTGTTATTTGTCTGGTTCTTTTCAATGATATCTTATCATACAGATGTTCTAGCTATTTTTACAAATACTTCTGATCAACATTAGCTATTTCACTGGTTTTAATTAGTTACAAAAATGAAAGCATTTAATATTACACAGTCTCAGTTTTAATATTATGCAAAGGCCTAAGCTATAATGTGTTTATCACATTACTATTTATATAAGTTATATGTTACATACAAAGGTGACAGGTTATACTATATCAAAAAGTAGTTAAAAAGATACTGTATCTAAATCATTATGATTAATAATAACTTATAAAAGCCAGTGCATAAATGTGAAAGCTGTATTTACATTGTCATTTGTAACAGTAGACAAAGTGTAGGTTTGTACCAGCTCAGCTGGTATGTAAGTTGGGCCCTGATTAATCTTTACATAGTGCCTTTTGTGAAGAATTGCTTAGATGGGATTTTCTATTGTTAAGGTAGCTTCTTTGAAATTTTGTTTTCTAAATGTTGTTTCTGGGTTGCTTATTTGGGAGCACATAGACTTCATATTCAATAAACCATTGTCTCCCAGAGCAAGATGAATTAATGTATACTAATTTTATAGTTGCTTTGAATTTTGAATAAGATTCAAAAATATAATAAAAAAGCATTTTTTGGATTTACTGTAAGAGTTTTGGTAGGCTTAATGGAGACTGCAGTTTTCCATTTATAGGAAAATTTGAGGATTTACTTCAAAGATAATGAAGAAGTACAACTAGTGAGTAGACGTCCTAAAGAGCCAATATTTGGAAATGTTTTTTTTTTCTGCTAGTAAATGACAAAGCAGTTATTTATGGGTGGGCTCTAGAGTAGCAATTTCTGGAGTTACTAGCTGAAGATCTTACTTATGATTGTGAACATTATTTCTTTTGACATCACAGTCCCTGAACTGTTTCCTAGATTATCAGCTCTGCAGGGGCAGGAGAGGGGTCTTGGTGAGAGCTGCTGATATTTTTTATAGTATTTTCTTTTTCTATGTTTCAAACTTGTATGAAAGCATTATGATGACTATTTTATTTTCAGTTTACAGTGCATTGCTTGAAAATGATTCCAGCTCAGACGTGAGACGTGCTGTGCTGTCCTGTATTGCTCCCTCAGAAAGGACTTTGCCAATCATTGTAGGCCGCACTATGGATATAAAGGAGACTGTCAGGAAGCTGGCATTTGAGGTAAATTGGATCACTTACCATTAATTTCTAACTGACTTAGGGAAAAGGCTTTAAATCTTTTCTTATATTTCTCTTAACACTAAGAAGAGTTGAATAATTTATTTTAGTTTGCCGAAATTTTGAGGGGGAATGATTTAATACAAGTTTTCTAGTTAGTTGATTGTAGAACTTGCTTGATAGAAATTACTTGTGTGGTAGGATTTCTCTGTTGAAGACCAGGTAGTAGCAGTATAAATTATGTATGCAGTCTATTTTTTTTTTATCCATGCATTTTGTGATGTTACTGAAGCAAATTTGCTTCTCTGTTATTACATAGGGGATGTTAGAACCACAGCAGTAGTAAAAAATTGCATGGTTTTGGTATTGCAATTTTGAGAAGTATCAACTATTATGTTTAGATGCAGAGGTAAGAAAGTATACTAACATGTCTGTTTCTTATGCAGACATCTTAGGCAAGATCTTGAAACAAAGTGTTCAATTTTTTCACACAGAACCCTCTTCTGCTTTTCTTATCTTAGGCTAGATTGTTTTCTTCAACTGAATCTCTGTGTTAGTAGATTTTTAAAGAAAGTACTAACTTCTGTAAATTATTGCAGGTATTCATTACCCCAGGAAGTTTAAGAGAGTTTTTATGTCCAGGTGTTGCATTCAAGCAGAGCTGATGAGTTTCTAAGCTATGTATTAACTTGATTCTTTATATTACTTTACATTTTCTTCCATGCACGAGGATCTGATTATTAATGTGTTGGTACAGTGCTGTCAGTATAGGTATTACAGGTTTCTGTTGTTTTAAAATTTCCGAGTATAGCTAAAACTATAAAACGAAGTATAAAACCATAGGTAGATAATGGGTTTGTTTGTTATCATATGTGGAAATGTATTTTAATGTCTTAATTATTTTTAAGGTTTTGGCAGAAAAAGTTCACATGAGAGCTCTGACAATAGCACAGAGAGTCAAACTGTTGCAACAAGGACTTAATGACAGATCTGGTAAGAGATCACAGATTTCTTAACATCTTAACACTAAAGTTTAAGATACATAAAGTTTACATATTTTCTAATGTGTTGGGATGATGTATGCAGAAGCTGTTGTGGCAATAATGAGCTTGAAGGGAATAATGAGGTACTGAGTAGTGATTAGATGCATGAAATCTTCTTGCTGCTTTGTTTGTCCAGGCCCCTTATAGTGAACAAACCAGAAAAGAATTGCACTTTCAAAAAACCTGAAAGCCAATGAGCTTTTAAATAGGACCAAATGCTATTAACATTAAAAAAAAAAAAGTAATTAAACACAGAAGTAGAAAAATGTAATTAATTTGGTGTATTCGGAAATGTTTCATTACAGATATTTTTGTAACTAATTAATGTATTAAAGAATTTTAATGTGAACATTAATATCAGTTTGAAAATATTTTCTATGCACTATTAGAGAGATATCTTCTCAGCTGGTTATTTTTTTGTTTAATTAACTTGAATTTTCTTTTGATGAATCTTTGACCTTTATGCATTTCACCCTGGGGCAGCTTTATTCTTTTTAATGTCTTTCATGCTGTATCACTTTACAGAAAGAGCCATTCAGAATGTACCCTTAACTGTGTGTGGTGCTAGTTTACACTATTTTGGCCTGCCTACATAGGAACACCATTTTAGTTGTTTTTTTTTTTTTTGTTTCTCCCAACAGCAGCAATTATATGCATGAATTTCACAATAAGCTACCAGTTTTACTGAGTGCTGATGTGTAATCTCTCTACTTTGTTTGGAAAGTCTGCACTAAGTTGAATTTTACTGTGAGAATTTCCCTTGCTGAGTGAGTGGTCTACTGTTTGGGAATTGTGAGAATTATGATCTATGTGGATATGCACTTAGGAAACAAGACTAAACTACTGCATTCACTGGGAACTAGAGCTCTTTAAGGTGTGTCATGCATGCATGTGTTTTTATTGATCTACTATTCTTTATGGCTAGCTGGGGATCATATTCTGTTCTTGACAGGAAGGGCAGAGACAAACAGCTGAGTCTTTTTATTCTGTATAGAACTACACTTAAAAAGACCATCTCCTTCTGTATAAGAAGTTTTAGTCACTTTGTCCCACCTATCCTGAATTGGTCTGTAGTGGCCTACAGAAGTTTGCCATGTTCTGTTTCTGAAGTCCAGCACTGAAGAACTCATGTTCTGAATTACTGTTTCCGATTGATACACTCGTTTGCTGTTTTATCTAACTAGTTGCTTCTTGTCTGCTGGCTGCCACCACTCACCCAATAATGCTTGGTCTTGAGAGATACTTAGGGTGAATGCATTTCTCTTGGTAATCTTCCAAACTGGGGAGGAAACTACTTTCCCTAATTTTTCATGAGATCCTTCACTTGTCAGGAAGAAGTGTTTTTTGTATTCCCTTAGAAAGAAAGTAGCCTTTCTATGTGGCCTGTTTTTCAGTGACATTGATGTGTTCAACATAAATAAGTGCCTTCTTTTATAATTCAGGACAGATACTTTCTTAGTGTCTGTCTCTTCCTTAGGATGACTTTACTGTTGAGGACTTTTTTTTTTTGACATCTAGAATCACAGGGGAAAACATCTGCTAGGGTATGTAGTTAGACTGATATTGTATGTTCTTTGACAGGTAAGATAGGTTTTTATTCCAAATTGGCTATTCTATATTGCAAATCCTGTAACTCTGAATGTATAGATCTTTATTGAATTTGCTTCTCTGGGGAACTCCTGACCTAACAAGCGAGGAACCTGCTCATTCAAGGTACCTGCATATATTTTTCCATATTGGCTTCAGAACAAGGGCTTATCATTAGATAAGGTCTAGAATACATAATCCACATTCTGCTTAGCTCTGCTTTTCTGGATGAGTTCAGCTCTCATTCTATTATATTCTACTTTTTTATGCTTTTCACCTTCTTGGAGAAGTTTCTTATTCTTAGGACTGTAATTTAGCTTTTTCAAGGCTTTTTTACAGTTCTTTTTGAGCTCTTAACTATATTTAAGTGCTGCATTTATTATCATGAGTTACATATAAGAGCAAAGACAAATGTCAGTGTGTGTGGACTTTGTTTCCCTTATACTGGGAATTCTTTTCTGAAAGAGCCTAAGAGCATAATTATTTTGTTCCCTAGTTCTAATGATTTTGCCTCTGCCAAACTCTTAGCCTTTCAACTTCCCTGTAGTAAGGATGTTTACATTTTAGATGTTCCCATAAATAATTTTTTCATTGATTAAATAGTACTTTATTGGTCCAGGAACTATTTCTTGAGGCAGTGGTGAGTAGGGAGTTAAAGTATCATATATAAACTTCATAATCCATTCACATAATTGAATTAGCATGAGAATTCTGTGTCAATTCACATGTAGTATTCTGCCTCCAAAACTGGTGAATTCCTGCAATGGAGCAGGTATGCTTACCCAGAATATTTGAGACTGGAGCATCTTTGTTATGACAGGCTGAGGGAGCTGGGCCTGTTCAGCCTTGAGAAGAGAAAACTGGGAGGGGACCTTATCAAAGTCTGTCAGTATCTGAAGGGAGGGTACCAGGAGGATGGAGCCAGGCTCTGCTCAGGGCTGCCAAGCAATAGGAAAAGAGGCAATGGGCAGAGACTGATGCACAGAATGCTCTGTCTGAATGAGGAGGAATTTCTGTACTGTGCAGGTGACCAAACACTGGAACAGGTTGTCCAGAGAGGTTGTGGAGTCTCCCTCACAGGAGGTATTCAAGAAGTGTCTGGATGCCATCCTGTGCCATGTGCTCTGGGATGGCCCTGCTTGTGCAGGGAAGTTGGATCAGATGACTCACTGTGGTCCCTCCCAGTCTTACCTAGTCTGTGATTCTGATTTTGAATATTTCTTTGTTCTACAGGAGTTTGTGGTTTGGAGATTTTCTGGCTTGAGGTGCTATCTTTAGATGTAAAAGCTTTTTGGATAGAGATTTTTTTTTAATTCTCTGTGAGGGGAAAATTCCATTGTCTCAAAAAATGGGTGTGCCCTAGGTAGTTCTTGCTCAACTGGGTTTTCTTCATTTAAGGTAATGTTAAGTTTAACTGTATAATAACTTCTTTTGCAGGAAGACTTCTACAGAAAAATGTTTTGTGAAGGTATGTTTAAAATTTAATGGTTTTAAAACTTTGTTTTAAACTATTTGAATTTCTGTATTATTAGATGCTGTTAAGGAGGTAATGAAGAAGAAGCTGCTTCAAGCCTGGTTACAGTTCACTGAAGGGGATGTTTTAGAATTGCTTCATAGACTGGATGTAGAAAACTGCCCAGAAGTGGCCATCCCAGTACTAAATGCCATGTTTTCATTGTCTCCACTTCATGACATTGTTCAGAACTGTAAAAACCTTGATAGCAGGTATGAGAGCATTCTTTATTTCCAAAACATGAGTATTTTGTATTAGAATATAGAACTAAATTCCTTCTAACCTCTTAAGATACTGGCACATTTCCAGAGGCTGTAAGAAAGTTATTTCACTATTATTGATGCTTTCTAAAGCCAGACAGGCCCACATCTGTAGTTTTGGAGTGCAATGCTTGTAGCATCTACTGATTTCAAAACACCTGTCATGCTACTAACCAGAATGCAAGACACTTCATGATACTGTGCATTTCCTCCCATAATACCGAGTAGGATTTTGCTGTTGCTTTTTAATCAGTGACAATTTGTCATTTAAACTTATTTTCTGAGAATAGACTCCTACCACTGTTCAAAATCATTCCATTCTGATTGGTCTGACTTTGATCCTAAGCAAAATGAAACGTCCATTTTGAAAAACAGGGCTATCTGAGAATTTTTCAAGTAGCAGATCTGTTAGACTACTGACATTTTGAAAAGTGAAATTACTCAGTTTTTAATGAAGCTTACATTAATTTAATTAAACGAAAACACTAGAGTTGTTTTTTTATGAAGTTTCTGAGTACAGCTTGAATGATGGGGGTCTCAGAATGATAAATAGCTAGATTTTTGAAGTCTGTGATTTCTGTTTGGTAAATTTACATTTAAATAAAGACCTGTCAGATTAATGAGAAGCTGTCAAATGATCAGTTTTCATCTACATGTTGCCTCGGGTGTTTTTGGATGGGTTTTCTGTTTGTTTTGTAGGTGAGCAATCTAAAGCAAAACCAGAATTGCTGATAGTTTACAAGTAAAATGGGATTCAAGGGAGTAAAAAGTACCACAGCAGTGATACTGGCTTTTCTGTTTTGATGTAGAATTAATACACAACTTAATGTTCTGCTTGTGAAAACAAAGATTAATTGCCATGCTTGACATGAAAAATACTGTGAATCTAAAAAGGAGTGGGGGTCTCATGATGGATGATGAGCCTATGGAGTTGCTGAGAAGAAATTGTATTGGATTTTGTGTTTGACATACTATGATTGCTACTCCATTATTGTGTCAGGATCTTGTATTAAGAATTGAAGAAACAGTTAATAGAGACTGAAGAATATTTTAATGCAGTTTTGCATTTCTGTGGATTAATGGTATTCATTTTTTCAGACTTGTGCATTGATAACAATGTTTCATAAAGTACTTGGGTGGTTGCAGTAGAAGGTCTGAAGGGTTGGGCAGAATGTTTCTGCAAACTGGTGTGAACAGCCTTGAGTTAAAATATTGAGAAGGGCAATGTAGTGAATGGCTTGTGGGGTTCTGTGTCCTCAAGAGAGAGGAAGTTATTTTTCTCAATCTATAACTATTGCTGTGGGGAATACCTTTGACATTTTTGGAAATAAAATTTATTTCTTATTTTCTAATACTTCTGTGTATTTATTGTTTTAGACTCTTTTTTTCATCTCTTCATATTACTTTGTTTATTTTTATTCAGAAAGCTGATTCCACTGGAAGATTTAACAGCTGAGAATGTGTTATATTGGAAATGTCTTTGTGAATATCTGAAATCAAAAGGTGAAGAAGGTGAAGTTTTACTAGAACAGGTGTTGCCAGAACCAGCTATATATGCAGATTATTTACTGAGGTACATTGCATTTAAAAATAAATCTCTTACTGCTAAAGTAGATATTCTTTTTTAATTAGAGAACATTTCTTTATTCAAGTGTTCAGGTATCCTCCAAACACAAAAAATTGTGCTTGGTCAGTGATTTTTAGCTTTTATTCAGATTTTAAAAAATATTTTTGAGAGTTTTTTTTAGAGCTTGCAGAAACCAACACTTTTTCAGTTGCTGTCATTTGGGAAAATAAAGTAAAATTTTGCTGCTGTTCCTGAGAGATGCATTTTTGAATTGAATCTTCCCTTCTCTTTTGCCTGCCCAGCCAGGCATGCTTCCTAAAAACTTAGGTTTGAAGGCAGTGACAGAGCTGCAAAATGAGCCAGTTACAGAACAATTATTTAACTGGAGGGTGCAGGAGGATGGAAATGAATGTTTTGTTAAGGCAATGTTTTTACCCATGTGAAGAATGGTAATTTTTTTTTTTTTGTGAGGGGTTGGTATGGGGGTTTTGGTTGGGGTTTTTGTTGGGTTTTTTTCCTTTTTTTTTTGGTCTTCATGGGATTCTTTAGTCTTAACATAAATTTTGAACAGAATTTGCTTCTGAGCTTGGATAATTCTGGGAAATTTTTACTGAGATGTTGCACCTGTAAAACCTACTGAATCTTCCTGAAATGATGATAAATCAGATCTGCAGAAAAAAGCATTGTAGTAATGGATGTTTCCAATTAAAAATATGCATTTTCTTTTCTCACTGTACTGCGTGTAGTATACTGGTATAATTACATAAGTCATTGCTACTTTTCAGTGTGGAATGTATTAACATGTTTCATAAACATTTTATAAATGAAGCTTCCTTAGTTTTGAAATGTATATCTGGTCTGGTGGGTATAAATTTATTCATTTGTTACTAATTTAAAAGTCCATGAAACCTTTCTTGTCCAAAAAAACCTGTTCTTCAAGAGAACATTTGTTCTCTTTCCATCCAATCTTACTCAAAGTGCCTTCAGTTACATTGCTCAGGATGAGGCTAAAATGAATCATGTTTGCTAGTAATTGTTTATGGCATCAACTGTTAAACTGTTAAACCTCTCACTGCTGAGCTGGTGTTTCAGGTAAGATTGGCAGTTTTTGATCCTCTGGTGTACAGTGTACAATTGTGAGGGCATTGGTTAGGAGGAGCAAGAACATGCAAATCATTGGGACTTCAGAAAAAGCAGGATTGTGAGCTGCATTTTAGTATTCAGTGCTACCTGGTGCAGGCAACGTTATTATTAAATGATCAGAAACAATCTTCATTACAGATCTTCTTAAATAGTAGTTACATGCAAAGTTATTTTTGTTCTAAATTTGAAGAAATTGTAAAAATTTGCTAAAAATAAAAAGCTGTTGAAATTGTCTACAAAGCTGGGGTAGAAAAAAAAGCATCTTTTTCACAGCTCATGTCAATAATAAATTATTTTTTGTGACAGTGAATTTTGTGCATGATGTTTCGCTCCAGATTTTCTGAACGTGCATAACTCTCACTAATAGATAAAATTTTGATAAAAACCCAATTGAGTCTAGAAAAATAAATAAATGGAACAAAGTGATGGCACTTTCCATGCTATATGGCTGAATGTATCTGATAACAGATTATTATTCTGTGATGATTTATTTAATCAGATTAAGAAGTCACTGTACACCTTCATGATTTTCTTGTGTTTTGTCTTGTAGGCAATATAACAATTCTGAACTTGTAAAAAATACATTGTACCTAAATATGCAGCAAATAGTAAGAAAATGGATATTTAGGAACATCTGTACATTAGTTCCTAAGATGTTACCTTTATGGACTTTTACAGAACTGAAATCACATGTAGCATTACTTGACATTTTACATTTCTTATTGTATTACATTCACAAAAGGCATTTTTTTTAAATGAACTGCATTTTGAAACTGTACATTATTTGGTATAAATATCTTGAAAAATAACCTATGAAAAGAACACAATCAATAATTTTTAAGGTTTGTACCTAATGTAATCACTTGTTTATACAGGCCAAGAAAGTGGTGGGATTTTTTTATTGGGGGTGGAGAAGGAGTGGATGTTTGGATTTGTTTGGGGTGTATTTGTTTATCTACTTATTTATTACTGTCCAACATTGAATCTGAATGTAATTATATCTGTTCTGTTTGGATTTAGTTATATTCAAAATATGCCAGTTCTTAGTGAAGAAGAAAAAGAAGACTTTAATTGTTTTGAAAACCTGATGACAAAAGAATTTATAGGCCAGCAACTGATTCTAATCATAGGCTGCATGGATACCATGGAAGAGGGAGGAAGGTAAACTTAAATATCAAATTTGTGTTACTAAGCTTAAGACACTCATGCCTGAGGACAGGCATAGAACCTTTGCTTGGAAAAGATCCTGATGAAACAGACAGTTCTAATGCTAGCTGGAACAGAAAGCAGTCTCCTTAATGGAATTGGTCCCAAAATTGTGCCAAATATTATCTGCTTACTTTTATGGAAAAGTAAGGTCTAATGCAGATTCAACATTGTTAGGGGAAACAAATTCATTTGTTTTCATGAAGTGTTATTAAGATTATGAAATAACAAAACTGCTTATTGGGAGCACAGTAGGCAAAAAATAAAGGGAAAAAACCAGATTGCTTCACAACAGATGACTTGTAGCAAGTAGCCTGTTTGCTTCTTGTGTTTTTAAGCTATAGTCTGCTAAGGCCTAAAAGGCTACAAATATCTTGTAGGCTAAATTGGAGTGTGTTAACTGAACCATTCCTATAATTTGAACAGCATTTTGGTGTGAAGTAAGAAGAGTGAATTAATTTGGAAATTCATACCATCTCAGGCATTTTGTGAAAACTTGCAGTTATGATAGTATAAACACAGCAGTCATTTCAAACTCTCAGTGGAATTTATAAATGTGTGCCAGACTGGCAGGATAGTTTAAGTTGGTTTTTTTTTTTGTTGTTTTCTTTTTTTTTATTTATTTTTTAGTTTTCTGTCAGATAATTTCCATGAAAACATTCTGCAGTATTGATATTGACTGTATCTGCTGGTATGACTTTTCTTTAGACAGTAGGGACATCTGATTAAAAAAAAACAGCATTTTTTAATCAAGAAAAAACAGGTAAGATCAGTAAAAGACAGACATTGCTAAGTAAGAAGATACATTTGGCAGTTAATGTAGCTATGGAGAAAAGTTTCTCTCATAGTGTGTTATGAAGTCCTCATCATGCTGTCTCCAAGTTGGTGGGGTAGTAACTCCTATGTCTTCCATTTTCTTGAATAAGCAAACATTGGTTGTTTGTTTGTTTTTTCTCTAATCCAGAAAGCATCTGCTGGTTATTTTGCAAAAGATTCTCATTTTACCTTCAACTTCAGCAGCACTTATACCTCTGCTTGCTGAAAGATTGCTCAGTATTGTTAAGGATGAGGACAGAAGGATTCAAATTGTGAGTAATTGTAAAAGCTTGTTTTCTAGTGTGTCTTCCCCACAAATCAGCCAGCCTTTAGGAAGCATTGTAAAAGAAATATCCTTCCCTCTGGGGTTTTTTGGGGGGTATTTTTTAGGGTTTTTTTGGGGGGTTTTTTTGTTTGTTGTTATTTTGGTTTTAAGCATAGCTGCATTTTGTAGTTTTCAAGAGACCTTTATGTTTAAAGATGTGACATATTTTAAATGCAGTCCTCAAACTAAGAAGGTGTTACACTTCAGTAGCCTGTTCCAGAATACTTTATCGTATTAGATGCAGTGTTTTGATGAAAACATTCAAAGTGAAGATGATGTAGATTTCCAGTTTTCAAATTTCTCTTCCCTCCTGTTAGCTCAGATAGCTACTTAAGGTCTTCTTGTTCCTTGCTTACCCAGCTGGATGGGAGAAAATGGGATTGAAATGTGCTCATGGTCACATTGTGTGTTGTCCAGTTGAGGGTTATTTACAGGCAACAAGCTGCTAAAAGAAACTGCACAGATGTGCAATAATTTTTCAGAGGAATAATATTTTAAATTTGGTAAAGTTAAATGCTTAGTATATATCTGAACTGCAATTAATGGCACTAATATACTGTTTGTAACAATAGATTGCAGAAATTATATCAGAAGTTCGTGAGCCAACTGTTACAGTTGACCAGCCTCTTGATCCTGCTGAGATAAGAAAGAGGGAGCTTAAGGTGAGCAGATTTTAGTTAATAAGGAAAATAGTTTTTTAAGCTTAATCATCTAGAGTTTTATATAGTAGGCTAATGTTGGCTAGTGTCAATAGTGTATCACTGGCTAATACCACAGAGGTTATGATGTTAATTTTCTTTTTACTTTGCATTTCAGCTGGCTGAAATAAAAGTGAAACTTTTTGAAGCAAAACAGGCTTTGGAAGAATGCATTACTCTTCAGGATTTTACTAAAGCATCAGTATTAAAAGAGAAAATCACTGAGTTGGAACACACTAAAAATGATCTGATAAAAGCAGCAGAGGAAACTGAAATTAAAGAAATACGTGTGGAGAAGGTCTCTTCCCTTCCTTTATTCCTAAGTGATGGTTATGTTTTAAAATTTATTCTTAGTTTTAAAAGAAATTGTAGCTTGGCCTTGTCTCAAATAGATCTTTAAAATGGAAAACAAACATTTATGGTATTAGTATTCTTCTGCAATTATGGAAATCAGTAGTATGCTCTGGCAAAAGATAAGTTGTACAGAAGCTGATGGTATGCTCTAGAAAAAAATGAATTATAATTAAACTGTTCTTTTGTCTGAATAACTAAAGAATTTTAAAAGGGTTGTCTTCTTACTCTTTTTGCTCTTAACTAACTGAAAACATAAAAAGGAATTTATTTTGATCATAGCTTATAGACAGATGATTAATATTTTTGCACAACAAATGTATTGGGGACAGGAAATGTTTATTTAGGTAGGGACAAATTGTGTTTAATGGCCCCATTCTTCTTATCATAGCCACCCTTTGTGTTGATAATGTTTTTCTCTTTTCCCTGGCCAATTTGAAGAATGATCCTGAAACGCTGTTGAAGTGTCTGATCATGTGCTATGAGGTTCTGAAGATCATGTCACTTTCCAAAGGAATCAGTCCAACCATTAATGAAATCATTCAATCTTTGGTATGTAGGAATACAAAATGACTTGAACTCCTTAGTAAATGCAAAAAAACAAATGATGCCATTGCATTGTTCATACTGTATCTAGTCTGTTTTTTCTTTGTGTGGATTTTTACAATTGTCTTCTCAGAACTATTTCAAGTACATCAAAGTGGCATCTGTGTTCTGTAACTTGGAACTGGGTATTGTTTCTCTGCAATAATGTGAATGTCTTTTATGAAGAAATGTGTAGGTTTGTTATGTGTTGGTTTTTTCGTTTCCTAGAGTGATAAATTTTTTTGAAAACAAATATTTATTAAAAACAAACACAAAGCAAAACACTTATGTGACTTTTGCCTTTATTTTGTTGCTGATTTCAAACAACATATTCAATCTCCTTCTGTTTATACCTAGATAAATAGATTATTTGGTAGTTGCCATTTTCCAATTCTGTATCAAAATAAATTATTTTTAATTTCAGGGTAAGCGTATTTTAGTAGTCAGAGTTTTATTTTCAGTTTATGTATTTTGTCTATAAAGTTTAATCTCTTTGTTTTCAGATACTTCCAGGTGTAATCAATGTCCACCCAGCTGTGAGAAATATGGCAGTTCTGTGTTTGGGTTGCTGTACCCTTCAGAACAAAGAATTTGCCCAACAACAGCTTCCATTGCTGTTACAGGTAAAATATCTGATGAGAAATGAAGTTATGGTCTTTGTGGCTTAGTAAATAAATCTAGTCTTGTATCTATAACAAGCTATCACACATAGTAATGTTCTTTGAGAACCAGTAATTCCTGATTTTCTGAAAATTTGGAGAATGCGGTTTCCTGTAGATTGTTCTGATGTCTAGTAAGATTCAGTTTATCTTTGTAGTAGCATGTTTTTCCTTTGTAAGGTCACTTGTCTTAAAATTTTCTAGGAATTCCTTATCTTGAAGGTCTCATTTTCTCTTCCAAATCTGGATGAAATCTGTCATATATTTGTTACTTAATACAGAAAAGAGAAGCTGTAAGATTCTCTCAGCCTTCCTTGGGAAACCAAACTAAAAATGTGTCTGATGGTTTTCACATTGCTGTTTCATACTTTCCTGTGATACTGGGTGTCTGATTTAAATTCTGAATAATTAATATGTTAAGGATTAAGGAAGAGTTGTTAACTAGAGGATAAAGCAATATTCAGACTAACAAATAGCATGGCCAAATATCTAGGGATATGGAGCATGTTGGATGCTGTAATATCCACAACTCCCATCCTTGAGGTGAATGTTCTGATATCAAGCTAATTATATCAAATATGACACTTGTTAACCATGGTTTTTGACCCACCCTGGCTTTGAGGGAAGGGTGGGTGGTCACTGTGCTTTTCTAGGCAGACATTGGAGAAATGACAGNTACTGTGCTTTTCTAGGAGTGTGTTCAGGCAGACATTGGAGAAATGACAGCAGGAGCTGAGCTGATGTGCTTGGCTCAGAGAAGATAGTGGAGTTGTCAGTCATAATAGGAGAACTTTGATTTCCTAAAAAAGTAGCATTTGCTATTGTTTTTAATTTGCCTTTGAGTATGTCACATTAAAAAAAAAAAGTTTGTTTGGAGAAGATTTCAGTTACTTTAGTAACTTAAATTTTTGAGTTAAGTAATCTTTCTGCAGGTACTAAACCCCACAATCTCTATGCAGGCTGCTGTCAGAAGCAGGTGTTGGGCTAAACAGATGTAGAATCTCTGGGCTAACTCTCCATGCATGGTTTTACCTGCATGTAATTTGAACTATAATACATATAGTAACCTATGTAACTTTGACTTTTATGATTCTTTTGGTCCATGATGTTTGTTTTTTTTTTATATACTGTTTATTTTAATTAAGCTGTACTTTTATTTAGCTGTGTTTCTGGAATACCTGACACTCTGGAGCTACTACAGGCAAACAGAATTTGTTTGTCCAGTGTCTATTTATGGGTTGAACAATAAAATTACATCTCACACATGGATGCTTACTCCATGGGTAAAATTAATTTGACTTTATGTAGTGCAAATTGCCTAGATGACTTGATGAATTATTTCCCAGATGGAATCATAAATTCAGGTTTAAATTTGTATCACACCTTCCTAAAGTTTGAAAATTGGTTCAAGTATTATAAAAAGTTTCCCAAAAACTAAATCTTATTAAAGGAAAAATCTTACTATGCTTAATTTCAAGATTGGTGGTCTACTGGAATATGATATACTTATTTTCCTTATTAAACCTAGATTTTGCAAATAGATAACATAAAGATAAAGCTCAGTGCTCTGAAGGCAATCTTTGATCAACTACGGCTGTTTGGAATTGAGCCTTTTAAAACCAGAAGAGGCAACGACTCTCAAAGTGAAAGTGCACACATTGGAACTGAAAATGGTGAGGATGAAGGTGAAACAGTAGAGGAGGAAGAGGAGACTGCCACAGTTCACAACCTTCTGAAGCTTCTTTCTGGTTTCTTAGACAGTAAGGTAAGGAATATTATAAAATTTATCTTGGTTTTGTTTTAAAATTATTTTTGCAGACGGCTTATCATCCCATTCGGTTGCCTGGGAACATTATGTGATGTGAATTGAAATTAATGGTCTAATATTAAAATACCTGTCCTAGAAAATGACTACAAGTTTGTCACTGGTACAGGCTAACATTACTCTTGAGCTGCTTTGTGTTCTGTGCAGGTGGAAATATGTGAGTGTAGAGGAGTGATTGGTAAGGTAGGACACAGGCTACTCAGTACAGTATTGGTGACAAACATGATGGTTGGTGTACTGTGGATGTGACGAGTTCTTTGTTCAGTATTCAGAGCTGAGGACAGAAGCTGCAGAGGGCATTGCCAAGCTGATGTTCTCTGGGAGGCTGGTCAGTGCCAAGCTCCTTTCCCGCCTCGTGCTGCTGTGGTACAATCCTGTCACTGAAGAGGATACTCGGCTCCGACACTGTCTGGGAGTTTTCTTCCCTTTATTTGCTTATGCAAATAGGTAATGCTCTTTGTAATTCCTTGTATGACATTATACTTTGATCTGGCAGCCTTAGGAACCTTTTTTCGGTCTTGCACAAGTAGAAGTGGCACAAATGCAAGTTAGATTTAGACATCCAATTCAGCCTCCTATGCCTATTGCCTTTAAAGTACATAATCTCAACCTGTGACCATTCTGTAGACTTTCCATTAATTTCCAGTTACCCCTGTGGCTTTCCATATTTTTTTCCTTTCCTAAGCCTACAAATCAAAGTGTTCTCAAAGATATTGAATAAAATTAATTGAAAAAGATGTGCTTACTTATTTATGCTGTTGAGCACTACAGGTAGGCTTTGAAGTGTCACTAAAAAGTAGCTAGCAGGAATACTTCAAAAGAAAATAATCACTGCTCAGCTGTTATCAAAGCAGCAGGCTGCTGGATAGTGGTTTGGGGTTTGTTTTTGAGCCAAGGAATACTCCAGTTTAAATTCACAGCATATTCAAATCTCCTGTTTATTTTGGTGGTGGACGAAAGAGGTAGAGAGCTTATGTAAGGAAATAAGAGTTTAAACAGCAATTCTCATCTCCTTTTACCTGCTGCTGAAAGCAGTAGCTGCTAGTGGTTTTATTGAGTTAGAACAAACTAAGTATTTATCTGCTTTTTTATAATTAAGTATTAATTCAGGTGTATTATGTTACCTTGTCTATTTTTCAAGGCAAATTGATTTAAATTTTTGTGGCCTCTATGTTGCCACATTAAGAGGAATATCACAAAGGGGAGTTGTCTTGAAGAGGCAAAAACTCCCTATGCAATGTGTTTTTGCTGTTGTCAGAAAAAAGCCAAAGAAAAATGCCCAGTTTCTTATAGATTGGGATTTTCCCTACTTAAATTTTTATGAAAGTAACAGAAAAATTGATTTCATATGTTTCCAATATATCTGATAAAGAGTAATGGATTTAAGCTTTTAACATTGATAATCTTTTACTTGTGGATATTGTCTTCTGATGCTGTGAATTTCATTCTCAAATTTTTGAGTTCTAGTTAGTGATTGCCCACCTGAGTAATCCCATGTATTTCCAAGTCATTTGCAAATGAGGCAATCTCTTCTGGCACCTCATAGATGATCTTTTTCTTGAAAAAATAACATGGTGTATGTGTTAAGCAAAAATGAGAAAAATCTGATTTGAGAAGAAAAAATTTATATCTTAGTCTGGCTCATTGATTGAGAATCTCTGTTTAGTTTGGAAATGTCATTTATTTTCTGTCTCAAAACATCTGCATCCTGGATCACAAATTGACCATTTAAAATTAAATTTAAATTTAATTTAATTTAAATTTTAATTTAAGTTCAGTAATTTACTTTCTTCAGTGATGGATACCATATTATTAGAAGTGAATTATTAAATACCATGTGTAATTCAGAGCTTGTCTGAAAAATTGCCATTTAGTAAAGGATGATTTGGGTAATAAATGAGATTTGGTGGAGGCTCATACCTAAATTTGATACTGGTCTCTCACTGAATTTTAAAATTCCATTTGTTTTCTAGATGCTGCTCTGTTAATCTTTCCATCTGGTCACAGATATAATCAAGAGGCTTACTTTTTGAAATGGAATATTTGAACTCTGAGGAAAAAATGTTGATCCTGACTTTTTAAATGATCTGTCATGTCAGAAGGGTGGTAGGAGATGCTAGAACAGGGACAAGGTCCTGTAACCAGTGAACAATTCTTATGGAATATCTTCTGTAGTGTGTTAAACTCTCAGGCAGCATAAGAGAAGTTTCTGCCTTGTGCCTGTGTATAGTTAGAGTTTGTTTTTTTTTATTTACAGGGAATAATCTGAATGATAATTCAGTAATGCTTAAGCCAATATAAAGCCTTAAAGCTGCTGAAAGGAGAGTTCTTGGTTAGGTTCTTTTGTAGCCAATTGTAGAGCTCAAAAGGGTTTTTTGTCAGCTGGTTTGGGTCCATAATCCAGCAGCAAATAATCTGATTTTTAAAAAATTACTTGCTTTCTTAGTTTTCTCCTGTAGTTGTTTGGGTTCAAATAGGAAGTTAATATAAATATCAGCAAGAGTAAAGGCTTCTCTTCAACTGTACCTTGTACTTTTTGACATCTTACTTATTAAATTGTTTTGACAAGTCTTGTAGAACCACACTAATAGAAAACTTGCTGCAGAACCAAGTGAAACATGATTTTGAGGCTTGCTTGGTGGGAGTTATGAACTCTCCTGAGAAAAAAAATCACAAGTATTTCTTAAAAAAATCCTGTTAACCACTGCATGCTTTTTTTGCAAGGTTTCCTTGCTTTCTTACACAATGAGAAGTACCTCCAAAGAAAAATGCTAGCAGAAAGGAGGAATGAGCAAAAAACAGGATTAATCTATGAAAATGATTTAGAAAAATGCATGGAAATGTTTTTTCTTGTCCTTCAAGATAGAACTGTCTGTATATATCAGTTGTGTTTTCAGTAGTAAGGATGAATGTTCAAATTCCTCAGAGGAAGGAAGTGTTACTTAAAACTTGCTTGAAATACCATGTGCTAAAATTTCAAACACTGCTATGAAACAGTTTTGGTATCTTGATCCTGCTGGCTGTTGCTACCAAGTTTGCTTTGATTGATGTACCAGGTCAATGAACTTTCGTCATGGAAGAGAAAACTTAATTTTGTCTTACTATGCTACTAATATTTGACTTCACTGAAATAGGTCCAACCAGGAGTGCTTTGAAGAAGCTTATCTTCCAACTCTGCAAACTCTGTTAAATGCTCCTGCAACATCACCTTTGGCTGAAGTAGATTTCAGTAATGTTTCTGAATTATTAGTGGACCTGACCAGACCAAGTGGACTGAGATATCAGTCCAAGAAGTCTCAGGACTATCAGGTACAATGTGTTAAACTGCAAGAAAATAGTACTTGTGTCAGACTAAGAATTATTCCCCCTTTGCTTACTGTTACCTGTCTGGGCTTTTCTGGGATTCCCAGTGTCAGCAGTTGGATTAAATGAGCACCTGTTCTGGTAGCAGTTCTTTTAGCTTGACACTTTCCTCCCTTTTCTTCCCCTGCTATCCCAAATTTCCCCTCCCTTTTACAAATAAAAAATGCTAGTAGGAACTTGCACATGGCTAATTTTTTTATTGGGGAAGATGTTTATAAGAAGCACCTGGTGAATGTACTGAAAATAGGAAAATGTTTGCTGTGTAAAATTAGCCAAGTGTTTAAATCAGATTGTTCTCACTGCTGTCTCTTGTAAATAGTTCCCAGCAAAATTGCTGATACCTAATTTCTTTCCTTTGCAGGAGTTAACAGTGCATGATACTTTAGCCATGAAAATTTGCAATGAAATCCTGGCAGACCCAACTGCACCAGATGTCCGTATTTATGCAAAAGCTTTAAATTCACTAGAACTCACTAGTTCTTCTACAGAGAGTCTTCTGGTGCTGCTCAATGAGATTCAAGAGGTAGTACATAAATAGCATGGTTCTTACTTTTTAAATCATCAGTAGTCTAATATTCTCATATGCTTAAAAATGAAAAGCCTTTTGTTTACTATGACAATATGACTGGAATTTCTCTTCTAACCAGTTTTGAAAATTATTTTTGAATAATTTACAGTAATCTGAGCTGATACCACTGCATAAACCATAGACAGTAGAAACAGCTTGAAACAGTGTGCCTGACTTAATGCAATGCAGTACAGTAAGTTCTTATGATAACTGTGCTGTAGTTATTTTTTTTAAGTTAAAATAAAATTCAGTATTAAGTCTTGCAGTTTTGCAGCTTATCTTTAGTTAATTATTAACAGCTGAAATTTTACAGCTAAACTTCTGGTATAATGGGAAGATCTTTAGGCAACATGAAAAGGATGCTTGATTTAAAATTAAGTGGGAAGGGATTACAAGAGTTTTACTTTTTTGCTCTTATTCATATGGAAAAAAATTGAAATTTGGAAGTGTGGCACATGAACACAATAGTACATAGAAATTTTAAGAAGAATGCTGAACCTACTATGGGCATATCATCCAGAGGTAGCTGTACTCCATGTCCAGTTGCTTTAATTTTTTTCAGGTTTTCTTTTAAAAAAAGATTAAAAAATTTTGGTATTTTAATGCCTAGTAATGATGGAGAAAGTGTTTCTTATTTCAGCTTGACTGGTCACACATTGTATCCTTTGTGCAGTAATTTCAACTAATCCTATTAATAGGCAGATTTCTAGATAAAAGAAATAGTTGTAAATCTAAGTAGCATTTAACATTAAACGTCTTTTCTCCAGAAAGTGGAAGATAAACCATGTCAAAGAGCTATTGAGAAGATCCAAATGAAATTGAGCAAGGATCCTAATGTGGGCAAAAACCACTCTGGAAGAACTGAGGAAACAGGTGTCACTGAAAGTACACAGGAAAGAGACATCACACTGTCTGAAAATACAGCTCACAATGAAGAAGGTAATTCAGAGGGGTGAATTGTTTAGATATTGTGAAAATAAGATGTAATAGGACTTGGGAGACAACCCCAGCTCCCTCAGCTACTCCCCATATCTCTTGTGCTCCAGACCCTTCCCCAGCTCCTCTGCCCTTCTCCAGACTCACTCCAGCAGCTCCTTGTCTTCCTTGCAGTGAGGGTCCCCAAAGTGACCATGGGGTTTGAGGTGTGGCCTCATCAGTGCTGAGTACAGGGAGTGGTCACTATCCTGGACCTGCTGGCCACAGTCTCTGGTACAAGCCAGGATGCCACTGCTGCCTCATGCTCAGCTTGGAGACATTCAGCTGTTGGAGCTGGTCCCTTTCAATTTTAGTGTCCTCAAATGGAAATCACTGGTCCCATGCTCGTGGTCCTCCGATTCAGGGGACTGGGCAGCCTGAGGTCCCTCAGTAATATTAAAGAATCAAGCAAATAAAGCACTGAATGGCTCTGCTTTTACTCTAGTCCTGATAGCCAGGTGACCCACCATCTTCAGCAGGTGTTTGTTCAGTGTTTTGTTTGGACTTTCTCCTGCTTTTACTGTACTTTCAAAAGTCCTGCTTTACTATCTCACAAAACACTGACCAGGTTCAACTGTAAGTGAACTTTGGCCTTGGTGCCTTCTCCCCACATGTATGAGCCACAGCTCTGCCATCTTCCTGCAAAGCCTGACCTTGCTGTCAGAGATTGTGCAGTTACTTTTTCCTCTTGAGCTCCACAAGGAGGTCCCTGTTCAGAAAACCTGATTTTCTGATTTTCTGCTCAGCTTCCAACACGGTGGAAGAGGGCTAAACAGTTTTCAGGAATAGTTTGTGTCATTGACCTTTGCTGGGGTGGAGTTACAGCTGAGTGACATTTTAAACTCCCTGTTACACTTACTAGCTAGTTTCTGGTTTAAAGAAAAGGTGGAGTTCGGTTGTGTGGCTTTTTAATGTAACAGGCAAAATTTAAAATCCTGGTATTTGAGATAATCAAGTTTTAATTTAAGACTTATGATATGTTATTCTGTTTAACAGAAGACAATAAAGATGCTCTTCAGACTCCAGTTAATGAAGTTAAAGAAACTGCAAAATTAAGATCTACTAGAAGCAAAACTGGCAAAGGTACAGTGGCTGCAAAATTAGTTATTTTTTTAGTAAAATAATTTCATACTAACTTTATGTGAATGTATAGATGGTAAAGCCATTCATACTCTGTTGTAGTTTTTACAATTGTATTTGTTAAAAGATTAAAGTAGATTGTTCTTTGGAAATCTTTGTGCTGTTAGCCTCACCCAATAACACAGATTTCAGAAAAGCAAAAAGGGCTGAGCACAGGCTAGCAGCAAACCCAGCCACAGCCCGACAGGAACGTACAGGTGTTTCTGGGAGAAGCAGGCAATTGGGGGGGCTTTGTTGGTGCATTTTTGTGACCACTCTCTATCAATGCTGATGTGTTATTTCTATGTCTCAATGCAATAACAAGCACCGAAGGAACATAGATATAAAACTAGTTTAGGAAAATAAATGGTATTGAGAGATGAAAAAAGACTTTTGCTTCTACTTAGGACAGCGGAAAGCGGCGGAAGTGAGGTCTGTGAGCAGAAGAAAACCTGGAGCAAGTGTAAAACGTGGTCTTGAAAGGTAAATCCTTGCCTCCCCACCATCTAAACCATGATTTCTGTTCCAGCAAGGAAATTTAATTCAAATGTTTTTCTTTCCCAAACCTGTATGTTTTGATATCCTCTGTTCCTACAACACTGATAAATATTTAAAGAAAAAATTTTCTTCGAACTGGTACTTTTGAAACAGTGTCAGGTTCTGCCAAGGAGTGTAATATGTTTTTAATATACCTTTTGTGTGTTGAGTCAACAGATATTCTAGCTGAAAAAGTCATATTTTTGGCTTACATTTTGCTCTTCTTCCAATTAGTTTTTTTTCTGCCTTTTTTGATCTGTTCTGTGGAAGTATAATTATTTAAAATGTAAATTCTTTTCCCCCCTTCACAGTTTTGTTGCTTGTCCAATGTGTAGTTGACAAGCATCTAGAGAAGATTTAGAAGTGAATATTGACAATGGATTTCTTCCCTTATGATCTTGCAGGATATAAGCAGTAAAACATTGTTATTTTTATACTTTTCAGCTGTGCTGAACTCTTTTTTAGCCAAGTTATCCATTTTTTGTGGACTTTATTGTGACCAGGGTCAGTCTCTCCCATTTGCCTATTTGGTGTTTGCTTTGATTCCATCAGATTTTGGGAGAATTTGATTCCATCTAATTTTGCTTATTTTGCAAATCTGCTCATCACTTGGATATCTTTATTGATACTGGTATATCACTTGGAAAACACCAGTATATTCTCAAGAAATAAAAAGTATTTAACCGCTCAGAAGTATTTTTGTTCTGTAAGATCATGTTTCAAGTTTGTTCCTATAAAAGCTCTTCAGTTTTCTTAGTCTTTTTTACCTAACTCTTAAATAATTTATGTTTCAGTTGTGATGAAATTCCAGAACTGGTCCCAGTGTCAAGTTCAAGGCCTCAAAGACGAGCAAAAAGTTTGGCAATGGAGAAAACCCGGATGAATCTTTCAAGTCTGCTGAATGAGGAATCAGATGAGTGAAGACAAAAGAAGAAAGTGCCTTTGTCAACACTGGTAGTTAACATGAGACTTGAAAAGAAGATTTTTTTTTTCTTCTTGTCAGTCATATTTACTCCTTTTATATGAATCATTTATAATTCTACATTTCTGTATTAGTTTTTTTAAAATAGATGCTTGTATTTCTTGTATTTCCTAATATGAAGTCCTTAACTTTAAACAACTGGTACTAGTCCACTCTTATTTTTTTTTTAAATAAATTGCTTTTGAGGCAAAGCCGGAGCATTAAATATCTATAAAGCCTCTGGGCATGCCTTTCTGAATAAGGCTTTAGTTTGCCCTCTTGCTGTTCTCTTGTGCCTTGCCACATGTACAGGTTCTGTCTCTGGCATCTCTTGGCAAAGCTGGACTGAAAAAATGAGGTTTCCCTCAAGTCTCCTCCCAGTCTGTGGCTGCCTGTGCTATGGATGTGGCTTCCCTGGGGTGTGTTAATAGCAAATAGACTTTGTCTAACTGGAGACCCCCGGGGCTGGAGTCCTGCCCTGTGGAGCCTGTGAATGTTGGGAGGATCCTCAGATACCTGCAGAGTCCAGTAAAAAGATAAAATTGAGCTCTTTGTTGCATATGATAAGAGGATAAAAACCCAATGGGTATAAACTGAAACTCAGACCAGAAGAGGTGAAAAAGGCAGTGGAACAAGTGAAAAACTGCTGGAACAGGTTGCCTGTGCAGGTTGTGTCCTAGGAGTTTTTAAGACAGGACTAGGTGTGAACTACTCACAGCTGGTTGCCTTTGAGCAGGGTGTACAACTAAGGGCCCTCCTGATGTCCTTTTATGTGATCCTTTCAGGCCAGAAACCTGAGCAGCAACTGGCACTGAATTTCCAGCCCCTCTGGGCACATTGCCTGCTCAATTCCCTGTAAAGGGAAGGGTTTTCTGTGTAATACAAAATTTGATGTGTTCTTGTAAAATTACTTTACCTTTCCAGGTGGGGTGGCTGCATAATTAATTGCAGGGTGGGAAAATCAGATGTGCACCGTCTCTCAAAGTTCACTGTTACTGATAATCAAGGTTTCAGTGTACACAGCTGAATTCCTGAGAAAGTCACATTGTAGCAAGAATTCATCCAAAGGTGACAAGGAGCCAAGCCTGGAATTATCCTTGCAGTGAAAAAAATCTTTACTTGGTATGCATTATCCCTTCTAGCCAAAATAATGCTGTTTTTTACTTTAATTCTTTGTACCTATAACTTCCTGGATGCTTACTTTAGGGATGGAATTTTAATCCCTAAAATATTTTACTTAAAAACAGCCTCTTTGTTGCTCTGGACCAATTACTGTGTGTCCCTCTTTTTGCTGGCTATATGCAACAGGGTGTCAAACATGAACCACACTAGACCTAGACTTGATTGTCTGTTCAGTAATGGTACAATGGCAGTGGTCACTCATCAAACTTAGAGATCCCATTTTCATTCCCACACTGGTTTTTCTTTCTTAAAACCAATGTTGTGATTGTTGTTTGCTTGTGTATTCTGTCTCTTCAGCCTACACACTGAAACAGCTTCTCTTGAGAACAGGCTTTGGCTGAAGGACAGCAGGGGCTGGTGAGCATGGCTTATGCCTGAAAACTCTCACGTCAGCAGCCAACTAAAACTCAAAGGAGTAATGATCATAATAATAAATAGTTGTTATCAAAAACCAGGCTTCAGCTTGGAGCTGAGTGAGACATGTCCGAACCAGCAGGGTTCTGGTATTTACTGCTTTATTTTATATTTGAAATCAGAAAATCCATGTAACATCTCCTTCCATGGGCCCACAAATAATTCCAGGTGTGTGTTGGCTCCAGTTCTTGCAAGACTCCTGTGTCCTGCCTGACTCCTTACTGATCCTTGTGCTTTGGTGGGGCTCCACTGAAGTCAGCTTCAGTGCCTCTCCCCTGGGAAGTTTAATTCTCCTTTTGGCTTTCTTGCCCCACAGAATCAACGTGCATGTAACAGTTGAGATACATAAAGACCTTCTAAACAGCTCGAAACATGATGAATATTTATTCTTTTAATCACATTCTGCACTTTTAATCATGTCCAATGCTTCAGAAACTCAACATCCTCTTGGATCTTGTGACACCAGAATTCATAACAATCTATTTCAGTTACTGGATTGCACCTGCAAACCAACAAACCTCTGTAAAGAGGAAGTGCATCTTCATTTTTGTAAGGTGAATCCTTAAAACCTTTGTTTATAAAATACAGTGTCTTCCAAGGAAATTTCCTTCTGGAAAATTAGTTCTTCTCAAGTAAAGGACAGACAACTCATCATGAATTAAGAAACCTCTACTCTAGCTACTGAATGTATGACTCCAGAAAAGAGAATTAGATTATATGGTTTTATTCTAACACTTTTTTAATAGCTCTATTAATAATAAAGTTTTGATGAATGAAGTACATGAACCTTGCTAAGATCATTTAAGCATGGAATGTCTACAATGTAGTCAGCTACAACCATTTACTACTTCTTTGAGTAGAGATAAAATTTTGATTTTACATTGAGTTTCCAAAGTACACAGAAAAAAAAATGAAATAGGAAGAGCATTTACATCCATTTTAATTGGTGGCAGGCATAAATTTGTAAAAACAAATGGGGAAGAAAGACCATTTAGCAGAAACCTCAAAAAGTGCAGATACAGATTTGTTGAATGACAATCTTTCACGAGATTCTCCAGCAGGCTTGGTCTTTCTTTAGACATTAGGGCCATTAAACACTCACACAGAAGTTCTCAAGGTAAGTGAAGATGGAAGCCTACTGCAGAAACAAACTGGTGCTTCCATACATTTGAATCCGTTGGTGAAGGAGATCTCCTCGGGTGATTTACCTCTGCACTGCTTCACTTCGAGGTAGTGGGTCTCCACCTGTTACAGATTTGTTTGAATTATTACCATAAATCTTTACATGGTGACCTATGCCACAGATTACATAATATATTAACTTTCGTGCACGAAAATAAAATTGGGAAACCATAGTTAAATTTAAAGAACATAGAAAAATCACAATACTATTAAAGGGGAACATCTGATTCTGATATAAATTTGAACGGCAGGAATTTCATGATGGTCAGATGTGAAACTTCATATTTAGAAAAGAAAAATACATCAAACTGAATAATGCTAGTAGTATATAAAGCCAAATCACACAAGGTCATTTCAAGATCAATGTAATAAATGCTTATTATTTAGCAGAAAAAGAAAACCCAGGAACAATGTACAAAATAATAGTGCAAGAACAGCTGCAATCTATTTGTTCTCATCAGTTTTGAGATTTTGGTTAAAAACTTTACAGCTGGCGAGAGATGCTGCTGAAAAACTCAGATTCCACTCAGTGGGCTGATTAAGGCACATCTTTATGGACTTCAAATGTTCATTTTCTGTGTTCATGTCTATTGAATTCTGCGGCTCCGAGACTTTCACTTGTAGCGTGCTGTGAGAAAAGAATTGGGGGTAGGAGAGGGAAAAAAAATGAGAAAAAGTTTAGTACACTTTGCTCTTGCCCTGCAAACAAGCTGATAAGAGGCAAGATGAGGTGGTGGCAGATCCTGTATTGTGTTGGGTTTTTGTTGGTTTAGTGCTCTGTGCTCCAGGAGCACTGAGATTAGAGCCCAGCTGTGCCCAGGCGTGTCTGTGGGGATGGCTGAGGCCCTGTCCATTGGCCCATCCCAGGGCAGTCTCCTGCTCGAGCTCCTCTTTGCAGGACATGCACTAACAGCTGCTCTTGCTTAAATCATCTCCAGCTGACCACTGCAAGGACATAGAGCAGGAACTGGGCAAGAGTTTGGGAGCTTGTTTTTATTGCTGACAGTATTAATTTACTGGAGCCATGGAAGGACTCACATATAGACAGTATTTGTATCAGTATCCAGGGAAAAAAAGTAATACAAGAAGGGAAAGAAACTCAGTCCTTTGTGGGGGGTCACTTGGCAGACTAGGACAGATATTGGAGCCATCAGTCTGGGTTAGAAGGCACCTTTAAAGGTCACCTACTCCAATCCCCCTGCAATGAGCAGGGACATCTCCAACTCCATCAGATTGCTGAGAGCCCCATCCTGAATGGTTCTGGGGATAGGACATCCAGCATCTGTTTCAGGGTTTCACCATCCTCATCAGCAAAAATGTCTTCCTTAATATATAAAACATAGAGGACAATCCTAATCCTCATTTCAAACCTCTTCATCCCTTTTATTTTACTGTCTGCCTCCTGCATTGATTTGTCCCCCTGTGGGTGATAGATACATTGTTTTTCACCATACTTTTCAAAGTTTTTGAGAACTTCTAGAATGATACAAAGTTGAAAATATTCCTGAGGTACTAAAAATACTGTTCAAAGTACTGCAATTAATGGTAGGAGGTAATCACCATGATAAAACCTATCTGAACAGAGTTTCCTGTCAAAGGGGTATTTAAACAGCAAAAATGGCTTTGACTTGCATTGCAGGGACTCAGGTGCACATTGTGAAGGACTGAATGTGCTGTGTGGTGCTCACATGGGTGTGCAGAGTAGCTGAGGATGGTCAGTGTAGACTATACCCTAAAACACTGGCTTGTGTTAC
Source organism: Thryothorus ludovicianus (assembly GCA_013397245.1). Lineage (NCBI taxonomy): Eukaryota > Metazoa > Chordata > Aves > Passeriformes > Certhiidae > Thryothorus > Thryothorus ludovicianus. The sequence continues at coordinate 132,105 of VZTB01007291.1, forward strand.
TCAAATACCAAAGACTGAATTTGATTAAAACATTTCCTGTCATAGCAAAAGGGAAAGAGCTCAGGCAACAGCTTGAGTGACAATTCACTGTTGTTTGTCACAGATATCAGAAACAGTTTTAATTCTTTTACATTTTAATATAAGTGCCCCTCAAGGCTGTGTGCCATTCTAACATGGCAGTGAAACATAAATTTCTCACTTAACTAACACTAGTTCCCAACCCTCCAAACTGTGCACTGGTCCCATGCCCTGCATTTCCTTGTCTTACATTATTCAGCCTTTATCTTCTATCATGTTTTGCCTTTTCCTCTGGTTGCTCTGATCTTTTCCTTCCTGCAGCAAAAGGAGTGCAGGTGTAGATGATGAACAGCACTTCAGTCAGCAAGGTTACTTACTTGAGTTTACAACCTCTTCAGACTTGGATCTTTGCCCTCAGAAAGTCAAAGGCTTTTCTTATGGCCATAGGATAAGTGCATATGGGAGATGGTGTTAAGGGTAACTTCTGCAGTTAGCAGCTTTCCTCAGCCCTACTGATTCTGTGCTTTTCAGGCACGGCCAGATAGCAAAACACAACTTCTAACAACTACTCAACAGCTAAATGAAGGATAGGGCAGGAATGTTTTGGTTTGGTTTTTTTTAAGGGTTGGGGTGGTAATGGTTTTGATTTTTTTGGTGGTGGTGGTTGCTGTCTGAAAGGAATATAAATGCCTTGGGAATCAAGAAATTGCAAACTATGAAGTAGCAGCTAGATAGCAGCAGCAGTAGATACTGCAAAGTGCTTTAAACCCCAGCATTTCTACTGTCTTTGAAGCAGCAGACAAACTGTGTTGAATGCTGGGCAAGTGCCAGGCAGAAGAAGCCAAAGGTCTGAGCTCCTTGTATGATCTGGCACATTCCTTCTGTAGATCAACTAGGAATTGTACCAAGCTGGCAAGGGACAGTTCCCAAACTACACTGCTGGTGGTAACAGTGTATCCTAGGATTTGGTGCAATTGTGGCCATCATTCCTACTCATTTTCCTGAACTACAAATGATAATCTGAGTACTGTTACAGTACCAAACAGCCCTGTCCTGTGGCTCAGCTCTGTCAGGGACTGTCCTACTCTTCATCTTTTAGGTTTGTGCAGGTTTCTGTACAAGGTGCAATAGGCTGGACCGAATTTGCAAAACTAGAACTGGAGTATGTGTTGATAATTATCATGTAGTAATCTATTTACCTCTCAGAGAATAACTCTAGGACACTCAAGACTGTTTTTTAAATGAATGCATAAAAACAGGAATAGAAAAATTTCTTCCTCCAGTTCCTCGGTATGGGTAACATCAACACAAAAAGTTTTAGTATTTTAGAAAATTTTACCTTGATAAAAATTGAGTGGGAAACAGTGTGGTTAGAGATCTGCTTTAATATATGTGTTAACCAAGAAGAACTTAGTCTTTCATCTTGCTTTTCATTCCTTTACCTGTAGTAATTTATTTTCCGGCTGTAGATGTAACAAGGTAAAAGAACTGTGTATATATTTTTAGATCTGAGAATGTAATTAAAGGGATAAAGTTAAACAGAAGCAGTTGAATTTTCCCAGTCAAATCCATCCATATATTCTACTCTAAATTTTATTCCACTCTACTTGCACAAGCTCCACAGTGCATTAAGCATTCCTAACAAAAGCTGTTACACACAGCAACCCTCCTGTCAGGAATTCTGATTACAGCCTGAAGGCCCCAGAAGCCGTGGGATCTCCTGTTTCAGGAGAGCCTGGAAGAGAATCCCCACCTCAGAGCCCCCTGGAGCTCTGCACTACCAACACTCCAGCAGGAAGATGGAGTTCCCTTCAATTCCGTGGACAACAGGCATATACTGACCTTAGAGAATGGTCTCTAAAAGGTTAGAATTTCCAATTCTGATGCCATGTGTTTACCATGCCAGCAATCATCATCTGTTTTGTTTTTATTCACTTGTGACTGACTCAGTTAAGAGGCTTCTGTGCATGTGATTTGTGGGCGTCAGCTACAGGTGCTTCTGTGACATGGAACATGAACTCCAGCCATATCCAACAGCTCTGTTTTCACTAGGACTTTTGAAGACAGGACAACAGTGCTAAAATCCCAGTGAAAAAGATTAAAACATCTTCATTTTTTTCACAATTTGTATGACAAATTAGTGAGTTGTCTTGAAAATTCAGCATTTTTTTTCTTCATCTTTAATTACACTACCCTCTCCTAGCCCTTTTCTCTAAATAGTCTTGAAGTGCTGGTGACATATTTACTGCTTAATTGAAAAGATTTTATATTTCACTGTGTATAATAACTGATGCATAAAATTCTTGTCTCTTCTTAAAAAGTAAAGAGAAAAAAAAGGGATATGGAAATGTGATTATACTTATTGACCTGAAACAAGAACAATCTGAAAAAATGCCTCTGGGAGCCAAATTCAGCAGCCTGAGCAGGTGCTGAGCCATGGCTCTGTGCAAGGGCCCTGCTCAGTCTCAGAGGTTTGGCTGTCCCAGAGCCCTGAGAAGCACAGAGGGGTGGCAGGGGGCACCGAGGGTGTGGCACACCAGGCTGTGCATGGGGACAGGGCACTGCTGGCTCTGTGCCAGCTGGGGGGCCCTCACCTGCTCTGGGCTTCCTTTGGGAGCTGCTGCACCCAAACCAATGGCTCTGCAACAGGCAGTGAGGACTTCAGGATGGTTCTGTGTGTGTTGTAACTCCCAGTTCCCCTATCACCACTCCTGAATCACCTCTTTATTTACCATTTTCCAGCAGTGCAGCAGAAAGGATGGACTGCCTGTGTTTTTCCAACAGATCACCCCTGTGTTATTCTAACTCATCTTAGCAGCCAGATCAGAGTAACATCGATGGGCTCTCAGGTCCTCCCTGGTCTCCTTGGCTAAGCAGAGAACCCTGTGTGTAGTTAAGCTTCCAGACCTGCTGGGGCCCAAAGGGATCATCTCTCCACACAAAAATTTCCTATCATTAAATAAAAAGGAATAAATAGAAATGTTTGAATTCAACCTTCTAATAAAGTAAGCAGTAAGTGGCCTCCCCATGCCCCTAAGTACTAAAGAAAACCTTGTTCCTTTCCACACTTCCTGTTAAAACTGCCTGAATACAACTATAATATTTTTGACAATTCACATTTCTTTCTTTAGTTTTACCCAAATCATTATACTATTACAAATACTGATTTTTAATAGCAGGATGGGAGAGCAACACCAGAAAAGCTGAGGCTGCTAAGTACAAAAGGAAAATAATATTCTTTGAGCTGCTTATTTTCTCATCAGTTTGGAACCACATTCTTCTGGAAAAACAGGTTATTTCACACCTGTTGTATGAAAATGATAAAGTTTAAAAAAGTCTGGCTAGCTCAAGTCCATATATTTGCTGAGTTAATCTGTCATGACATGTTGAAAAAAAGTAGGAAAAAGGAAAAGTAGGAACGGGTAAAAATGTCTGTTATCTGTTAGGTCAGTCCTCAGCATTTCCCATCAGATTGCCACCAGTGCTGTAAAACAGCTATGGAAGTATCACTGTAGGGCTGTGTTTCCCTAAGTTTGCAACACCTACAGATAAAAGCATCTCCTTCCCCCCAGTCTGGGAGCAAGGTCAAACTGGCTCTTGCCCTCCTGTCTGACAGAAATTCTGCAAACTGCACTTGTTAAACACTGCCAGCAGTGATTGCAGACTGGTGGCTTGGAAAGCATAAGAGCATCTGTGACACACAGCACTGACTCAAGGCTTTTATAGAAAGGTATCAAAAACACTGAGTAGAAACAGTAAAAATTTAGCAGGATTAAAGAAATGTTCTATCTACAAACACTATTCAAACAATTTTTCAAAAAAGGAACTAGTGGAATACACTAGGTCAAGATCTACAATGACTACAGTAGCCTCAGCATGATTTCCAACAGGGACTGATTTGGTAATGTAATGTATATTGAAAAGACAGTAAACCAAGCATGCACAGTTTGACTGACTGTCTCTAAAATTTAAACTCATTTTTTCCACAATGCCAAAACCCAGCAGCAAAGAAATCTACAAAGACATTTTTTAATGTCTCATTTCCATTTACCAACTGGATTCTCATTGATGTATGAAATAACACATTTCAGCTGCGTGGATGGAATCTCATTTGGGAATCAGAGAAAGAAATGCCCTGGAAATCAATGAAAGCAAGATGGGGAGATCAGCAGTATTCAGGGAGTCTTAAAAGTCAGATATAAGAGCAGAGTTTAACACAGCTGGAGTGCTAGGACAAACAAAACAGCACAGAAAGACAAGACAGGAGGTGAACTGAATAGAGATAAAGAGACAGGGTTTTAAACCAGAACCAGCCACAATTCCAGACTGAAATCATGGTGGGAAGTTTATTTTGCCCTTCAGACTAACTCAGAGTTATTTTCTTGGTTTGAGGGGGAAAAAAAGAAAGAAATATGAATGAAATACATACAAAACATATGGGAAAGGTAGCTAGAAGAGGCAACTAGGAATTTGTGAGCACTCTTGGCCTGCCAGTGAAAGAGCATTACTGACTGGTAGCTTTTTGCTGAATCTTTATATTGAGATACCCACAAAGTGTTCAAGCTTTGACTTGCATAGAGACAAAATTCTGTAGCAATATTAATGACTAGTACTTCAAAGGCCACAGCACAACAGTAACACCGACCAGCAGGTGCTGACATACTCAGGGAAACATTTGGCAAGTGGAATGGATGGCAACAGTTTCAGAGCCTGGCTAGAGAGAGCATTCTCCAAAAACCAGTCAGCCTCAATAAACTACACACAACAGATCATGAGCAACATAAAAGGTTTAAATTGCAATTTCATTGAAGAAATCAGGAACTACAACTCTTTTAAAATATAAATTAACCAGGCTTGCACAGCCATGGAAGCACAGAGCTCCATTCTAATGGCTCCCCAAAATATGGGGAAGACTTGAATATATGTTGACAAGTTTAAATAGACACAACATTCCTTTCCCCCTTTTAAGTTATTATTTAAAGCAGCCTGACTGAGAAAGCTCTGTAGAATAGTGATCTTTTTCAAAAGAGTCACCATGCTTTGTGCTACTACAGACTCTGGCAGTCCACAGAAGGCAGAGGGTTCTTCAAGAACAAGGAAGTAGAATATTAATTAAGCTGTCACTGAGTGGGCATGAAGAAATCATAAAAATTTAGGGCGTAATTTACTACTGGTGATAGTACAAAAGCTGTTAAAGAAAAAATTAATCCTACGATCTCAAATTGTTCATAGCATACTTTCTTAAAAGAACTTGGGAGCAAAAAGCAACCAAGATTCTAACAGCTGAAAGGCAGCATCATTAATCTGATGATGAACATAATGAATTCTTAGCTGCTAGGCACCACCATGAAACAAACCTTACTCTGATCAGCAGCTCCCTGAAAGAAAACTAATTTCTAGTTATTACCAGAAGTTAGCAGCATGCAAATAAATAAAAACCCCTTAAACACCTGTTGTGCAGATGAGCACTGTTGTATTTGACTTACAAACACACTGTAAGAAAAGAAAAGCTTTTGCTGTTTTTTTCTACCTAATCATAATTTAAAATGGTTTTGAAGAAGGCCCAGTGAGGAGGCTGAGAACAGTGTGTGCTGCTGGTTCAGGCTGTTCTGAGGAAGCACAGTGCCTCCATCTCAGTGCTGTGATGACTGCAGCTATGGAAGTCCTGCCATCTGAGCTCAAATCTTTAATCCATAATAGTTTTTTGACATTATAAATGCAATTATGTTATGGAGAGAGATCATCTCAGAAATACGACGAGACAGTCCCTGGGTGGTTTAAAACCCACCAGACTTCTGAATTAAGGAAGGTCAAACAGCAATTTGCAAATAAGTAATTTCCTTTTCTGAGATTTCTACTACTTAAATGTAATTTAAAACCAGCAGTAAGTAGTAAACTGATGAATAGGAAATGTCAGCAACAAATATGATACACAAGAGAATTTATTCAAACACACATCTCAAGAACTTCAAACTCAAAAGACAGGTAATAACAACCACCAAATTTTAAGAATTGATACCTTAAGTATAGCTCTTAAATATTCACTTGTATTGTAAATAAATTTCTTAAATTTTAAAAATAAATTGTTATTAAATGTTTTGAAAATTATGCGAGGTTCCCCAATAAAAACACTGAAGCCTAACTTTAAGTAGTTTTTTTCCCCCTAAAATTTACCCTGCATTCAAAATGAAAGACTTTACACATAGGCAAGAGAGCACAATTCAAGTGAGAATAAGAATTTATTTTTAAAGAAATATATTTTAAGTCATTCTCACGGTTTCTAGACAAGATTTTTTCAGCTAGGTTTTAATTTCATGTAGAGGAAAAGAATCCATTATTTGGACCAAGATTTCAACAGTTTGAAATAAGACAGCTTTGAGGGCAGGCCTGTGCCAGTAAAATATCAGGTATAATCTCTGAGTATTTATGAAATCCACACCTTAGGTAACAGGAACCTGTGACAGGATCCATCTGAAAAGACTGACTTCCCTGAACACCTTAATGTTCATCTATGCATGTATTTTAATATGAAAGCCTCATTATCCTAATTCGTAGCAGAATCGTAATTTAGAAATACTCTACCCTGAGCTACAAAAGGAAAACAAAGAATAAGAATACCTACATAAGACCTGCTTGGAAAAACTGGATTGTAGTCACATTACTCACTGATGGCTTGACAAGTGATATAAAACATCCCAAATCAAGCACAAATTCAGACTTATGCTTTTAAAAGTATTTTAAGCCCTAAGTTAATTTTAAGGCCATTTTTACTGGTATGCATGAAGTAAGAAAAGCAGGTCTAAAGTTGATTGTAACTGAAGAAAGTTGCAGTCAAGTTAAGATTACAGATAAACCATGATAAAAGACAGAAGCGGATTCCTCTTATGGATGCCCAGAAGTGGAGACAGAAAGGAGCACGTGGCAGTAAGTGGAGGGTGGGGGGCAGGTGAGTGGCACAGCCACTGAAAGAAAGTGAGGAAGTCCTTCCTAAATTTAATTTGTGGTGAGGAACCAGTAAAGCTGAAAGCAGACATAAGTCAGGCGAGTTTCTGCTGTCGAAAACACAAATCAAATAGTAAAATCTAGTCAGATTGATGAAAGCAAACAAAAGAACATGGAAAAGGGCACACTGCCTCCATAAATCATGAAGTTTCTCACTAAAGGTTTACATCCTCTTGACATAGCAAGAGATACTATTATTTGTACTCCAAAGAAATTGAAGAATAATCTAAACAGCCTTTACTGATGCCTGCAACATGAAAGGAATCAGCATCAGAAAATGGTCCCCTTTCAGTTATGAAAAAATGCAAAAAACCAAAAATTGCTTGACCTGTCCCACAAGAACAGAATGTGCAATTTGCCATGAATATGGCAGCAGAAACTGTAACTTATCTAGAGTTATAAAGCATCCAGAGCTGTTGGCCCAAAAGTACAGAGATAGGAAGATGAAATGTGTTTAAATATCTTGACCTTGGAAAAGACATATCTTTATACTGTAGGAAAAGAATTAAATTACCTGGTCTTCAATAAAAAAAAAAAAAAGGATTAAAAATCTGGTATGGCTTTTTATAAAAGACTTTCCATACAAGGGTTTGAAGAAATCTGTGATAAAAGCTGACTGACACTTTGTTCATGGTATTAAAAATCTCTTGGCAGGTGTCTGGACCAGATAGAATGGACCAGCCAAAGTACACAATGAGAAACATGCAGTAAAAAATCAAAACAGGAATAAAACTGGGCTGCACTCATCTTCTGCAGAATATCCTTTGGCACTCACAAACACACAGCTTGGGATAAAAGGAAAGCTGATTTATGATCTGAGAATGAGTTACAGATTGGTACTAAATGGAGGAAAGTATGAAGGCAGGATGCAGAGAAATGTGGAATAACCAGAGTGGCTGGTCTGAAGCGTGGCTCAGACATGAAGAGAATAAACAGAATGGAGCAGCAATGCTGTGACATGAACAACAGCTCAGCAGGACCCTGGTGCTGCACAGGCACTTCTGGGACAAAGGCCCAGGCAGATATTGTGCAGCACAGATGAAGCACAAGCCCATGCAGCCATGCTACAAATAAGTGTCATGAGATCCAAAAAGCAGCAGGACAGCCACCCCAGGCAGGGCTGGCCAATGGCAAAGGTGCAATCTGCACTGCAGGAGCACAGCTGGTGGGCAGTGACTTCACATCCCAACTGGGCACATCATCCTCCCTGAAGAGGTGTGCACACCTTTCCACAAAAAGGTACAAAACTGCAGGGAAAACACAGATCCTCTGATTTATTGAGTAATTAACAATAAAAGTTCATGAAAAATAACTCATTGAGAATGAAATGTAAAGGGAACATTTAGATGAGAAAACGAGTCAGTCTGCTGAAAGCTGGCAACCCAACAATGGGAAAAAAGAAATAACAGATGGAGGAGATATGAAAACTGTGGTTTTCATGGGTGGCTTTCAAGATGATACTTCATGCATTGAAAGGAGAGATGGAGGGAGATGTGTCTCAAGAACAGGATTATTTTATCAAGTTACGCTGCAACCAATCACAACATTGAGTCCTAACCTGCTTAGGACTGTGGAGTATGTATTAATTATTACCCAGCTACAATAACTTCAATCTTTGACTAGTAGTGGAATAAGATTTACTCTTCTAGCTTTCTATAGAGGACTATTAAAAAAACCCTTGTGAGCAACAAAGTAAAAAATTTCATATAAGTTCCCAAATGGCATCTCAATCAAGGTTCTACTTGCAGAAAACTTTTTGGGTTTTACCAAATTATATTATAATTGTGTAATTGTATTTGGTAAAACCCAAAAATCCCAACACCAAAGTGTGGAATTGTTTCAGCAAAATAATTCTGCTTTGGTCATGGTCAGACTACATAAATATTTAATTTACAGTTTACATCTTCACAGGCTTTGTTGATTGACATCTCTCCTTTTCCTAACAGCAACAGAAGGTCTGCTTTAAGGCCATAAACACTCAATTCTCAAAAGGAAGTGTACTTGTCAGATTTTCAAAAGCACTATGCAGGCCTTGGAAAACTGTTATTTTCTTTTCTAGAAAAAGGCTTACAAAGCCAGATTTTTTTATATTTATTTAGTATTTTCTAAATTTATTTAGTATTACCAGTTCCCTAAAGAAAGCTGAAAAATCTTCCTCTTGTTCATTTCCTCAGGATCAAGGACAAATAGGAAAACATGACTATGAGTTTCTCAGTTTTTGATGATGTAAAATTAAAAACAGACAGTAAAACAATACTGAATAAAATGACAAAAAAAGCACCCCAGCTTAGGTATAAAACTGGGTATATAAATCCTACACAAAGGCTTCATGACCATGGCACTAAACCACAGAAAACTACATACCCTAGTAGGTAAAGAAATGTGAAGACCTCAGAGCCAAGTTCTTTAAAACAGCCATTATTCAAAGAAGCAAGAGTAAAAGTCCTTAGCTCAGAAGCCTCAAAAGATGACTAACAGCACACGCCAAGGCAATAAGCAAATACCCACAGTTTAAAATGAAACAGCACCCAAAACCTCCACAGCCCACACTACATGCCATGATGTGAGAAAAAGAAAAGGAAGATTATGTAGTTTGGCAATTCCAGAGTGTAAAACAGAATGGAGAATTAGACTGTGGCATGGGAGCTGCTGTTGTTGCATCACGGGGAACGAGGCAGAGACCATTAAGTTCATTAAAGGAGTAAGGATTTATTACACATGTATAGTCAACTATGTATCAAGTGTACCTTTCTGCTTCTGTATTAAAAATGGCCCACTTACTGAGAAGAGTCATTAATTTCATATTCTTCTTACATTTCTTTCAATGCTTTTACTTCGGTTTCTCTGTTTGTGAAAAATAACTTCTTATCTGGCAACTACAGGTATGAAAATTTCTATCTACTTCCTCTGCATCACAGGTGAAACTTATTTTAGAGCCAAGTAACCCTCTGATGAAAAGCCTTTGTGAAAACAGCTTTCTTAAATTTAATGACTATTACACTGTGTCTCCTCAGCACTTTTCCTAATCTAATATTTTAAATTTGTTGTTCATTAGGGGTGTAGAATGTGGTCCTTCATGAAAGCTGAACAACCTGCTAGAACCATTCTTGTTTGTCACTAAGTCAGGCACAGTAGTAGGGAAGTAGCTACTTCCCACTTGTAGCTTTATCCCTACTGGACTGCACTACCATGAAACAAATAAGCAATGATACTTGAATATTAAAGCCATACTAAGACAGATGTGTAAAAAAGAATTCATAAAATTTTCCCTTCCAATTTTTAGCAAACTTATAGTAATGGAAGTTAAGTTTAAGAAAATGTTTGTCTCTAATATTAATACAGATGTTATTTTATGTGCACAAGACATCAATTAGACTCACAACACCAAAGTTTTCATAGTTACGATTCTTCACTTGTGCAGCCAATTTTGAAATGACAACAAAAATTAGCAAATTCTTTTTTCAAGTACTGCACTAACTTGATTTCACTAAGGTAGAATTCAAAAACCACATTCAAACATAATAAGAAATTAAAATTGAAAAGACATATTCTCTGCCGACAAATCCAGTAGATCTGTTCTAAAACTCCAGACTGCTTGAAGGAAAGGCAAAATGTAAGGGTGAAAATTAAAAAGTTCATGTTAGATGAAAATATTCTAATTTTAAGTGATAGAAATTGATTTTTAAAAGCTTTTGTATGCAAACTCCCCCCCCAATATGAAGGGCAAGTGCACAGGTCTGTGATGTCAGCTCTGCCTGCTACTGTAGAAGGTTCTCTTTTCCATCTCTGTGAAGTCCACACCCTCTGAAGCAGATTTCTAAAATATTCAGTACATTGTACGATCATAAAATTGAGTATTTCACATGTCCCAATTTTATCACTGGATAAATAGTTTTTATATGTTTTAGCTTGGCATTCTTGAAACTTTTTGCCCAAGTCCAAAGCATGTGAATGTGACCTTCAGTGTTACAAGTGAACTGCTTGTGAAAAGAAAACAAAAGCTTTCCTAAAAACATGCTTATATAATTTTCTTTGCACAATGGAAAATAATAGTGTTTCAGTGTTGTTAAAGAAATTAAAATTGCCAGAAGATGGATTTAGAGTAAAAGGGAACGGCCCCCCAACACATCAAATGCATTGTGGAAGTAACAGTTCAGAAGTAGCAACAAACATCAAATGGACCCAAGTATCTACCAGCCACCTTATCTTGAATACAACAGGCAATGAGAAAAACCAATTAACTCTCTTCTGTTGCTGCAATGAATGCATGGCTAGTTCTGCTTGCTGGACACTACCTTGAGCTGTAAGAATTCAATTGTTTATTCCTGCTTGCACATGCTAGTGAAAACCAAGTGTACATCAAAATTTTGTAACAATATTCTGCCCACCTGCCACAATATTTTACAATAAAACAGCATCACAACATCTCTCTCTTCCAAGAACATTTGGCAAGAGCCCCGAAATTGGCAAAAGTTGAAGACAGACTTCAAATACTGACCATAAAAGTGTCCATAGCAACATTTCAAGCATGATAACAGAACAATGATAAAATTTATGATACCACATAAACAAAATTACAGTCCAAAGAACATATGAACGAAACATGATGCTTTCATGTGCATTAAACTTCCAGATGCAGGAATTATGTTTGAAGTCACATGCATGCACAGCTAGAAATCATGTAGCTTCTTTTTAGGGAGTAGCTATATTAGACTAAAAGTGTTTGTATGATTTCCTTGGCTGGTGCAGAGAGTACACAATGTCGAATCAACACAGCAAAACAAGACATCCTTTCAATATCAGACAATCCTCTAATAGTGCAATAGTACCCCCAAGAAAGATCTGGGGTTGCAAGTGTGGAGACAATTGCAGAATCATCATTCTTTGTCTTTTAACATTTCCATTATCAAGGAGCTTCCTATCACAGCCTTTCCAAAGACAATGACTGATATGAGAAACCATGAGTAAAAGGGAAAATAACAAAAATTGTAAATGAAGTAATGTAAAATATCAAAATAGTTATCAGATTTCCTGGACATTCAAAACTAAAGGATGAAAGTTATCAAGTAGAGAAAATTGAGTCCCAATTAAAACTAACATGAGACCATATCACAGTAACAGGTCTTGCATTACCATAGAAACAAAACATTTACAGATAAATATAATTGGAATGTGACATTTTCTCAATGAGTTACAAGTATGAGAGAGCTCTTTCTTCATTTGCAATACAGAAATGGATATGTGCTATCCTTTCCTTTTCTAGTCACTTTTTTTAACAACAATTTTGTGTCAAAGTTTGAACTTCTTAAAAACAAGTTACTTATGTTGAGCTTGGCCTCAGAACAACGAATTAAAATACAAATGAATATTCTATAGATAAAAAATGCAGTACTTTGGAAAAAGCAGGGTTATACTGAATGAGCTTAATATGAAGAATTCTACATATCACATGAAGTACAAAAGAAATAAAGCATACAAGAGCCATTATATTGTTTATATTGCAACTGAAATTAACCTTTCAATTTATTATCAGATATCTTTTTCTACAAGATACAATACAAAGGAGGACCTAAGATTTTGACTGATATTCTGGATCAGTTTGTTTTTTTTTATTTGGGCAATATATCAATTAGCTAATACAATATTGTTTCTACAAAGGCAGTCATTTAAATCACATTGCAGGAGCTGTGTTTTACTTGGTGAGGATATCACACCTTAGCAATTTTGTTGAAATGAGCTGAGACTTCTGTTTAAGGATATCTCTTCACCCAACAGAGAAATAATTACACAAATGTGCCCTCTTTCTAAGTAATATAATGGCCTTTCTGAGATCACAGTTTTATTACAATGCATTTATAAATACCTATCTATAAAAAGCCTACAAAGATTCCAAGCCAAAGTATTTAGCACAGTAACTGTATATTGTATTTGTCAAGAACAATTCTGCACTTTAAATTGTTGTGTAAGGATTCAATGTGCAAACCCTTTAGAGTCAGCTGATTTCATTTGGCGTGGAAAGGATACTAAAATGGGTCTCTGACTGAATAATTTTCAGAAGTACAAAATACTATCTTTTACTGTAAAATTACAAAACTATTACAGATTTGTAACAGAAATCATTCAATGAGAACTTTTTAAAACCAGCTATATGTTAATTCACTGAATTTATGCTTCATTTTATAGCTTAGCCCTCCTCACACTATGACAAAATACACAATGGAATGAAATTCTGTTCCTTTTGAAGTCAATAGCCAGTTGTGACTGACTTCAGAATGTCAGAACTTGAATTCTTGTCTGTCTGAACTATATTGGTTAGCTTATCAGAGCTGAAAGAATGGTGCAAAACATTATACACATTTTAACATTGCACTTTCTGAATTATTCTGATGTTATGCGATGATTAATTTCATGATTTTTCTGAAATTAAAATGAGTAACATGCAAAAAAAAAAAGTGCTTAGTTGTTTGACTTCTCCAATTCTTTAGGATTTTAATTTTAAGATGAAGTGGGGAACAGGAACTTACCTACTTGGTACTTTGGGTAATAAGGTGCCATTTGTCCACTACTGCATGATTGTCTCTTATGCCTTTTTCTTAAATTTGTATCAGTGGTCTCCCATTGTGGACTTTTTCTTTTGTTTATTCTAGTAAGACCTTCAGAACTACCAGCAGGATTATCGTCCTGGTTTACATCACTACTTAACTTTCTGCTGTGAAACTGGCCATCCAGCTTTTCAGTCACTTTAGAAGAATTAGATCCTTTAGATGTTTCCACTTCACTTTCTTGTTTTTTTAATGTATTTTGTTTAGTAGAATGGGACCTTAAAAGAGGATGTCTTTTTTCTTCCATATAGGCCTGAGTGCTTTTACTGTCAACAGCTTCAGGAGAATAAATGACATTATTTAACTTAAATGAACTGTGCTGCTCAATATGGTTGATTTTTCTCAGAAATATTCTACAGTCTTTAAAGGTTTTGGCTTTCCAAGTATTTTGAAACAGTTTATCTTGGCTTTGCTCTTTTCTAACATTTCGCTGGCAACAAATTGTTCCATTTGCCTCTGAATGTGACTTAAGTATATTTGCTAAACCAGGATGTGGGTTAAAGTCAGAAGATCCCATCATCTGTTGAACAAATGCATCTCTGGCTTCATTTTCTGTTGGCAAGAGGCTATTCTGAGACTCTACCAAAGCCTGAGTGGGCTGGATTTCTACTGTATTTTTCTCCTGGAGCTTGGGTGTTTCATCATTGGTTTCCCCACTTGTACTTTTAAACAACTGGCTTTGGCAAAATAACTGCAGATTTTTCTTTTTTGATTTCCAGCCTCCAGAAGCTTGATTATAGAGCTTTTTTGTTTGTCCCCACCTATCACGCTGCAACTTCTTAAATTCATTTCTTTTTAATCTGGCTAAAGTGAAATTACTTTTCATGCTTAAGACTGGAGACCTCACCACGTTACGTAATATTTGCAATTTTCCTGCTGGTTTTGAAGGGGAGGATAGTGCAAACTTTTTAAAGTGCTTTCTGAAAGGGCAAGTGCTAGGATCAGATTGTTTAGTTTCCATCTTTATCTCTCTAGTACTAGCTACTTCTAAGGGACTGCGAGCATTTGCCTTTCTCACAAGAGAGAGAGACTGTGTTTCTGTAGTTTGCATAAACCAGGTGCAGAGTTCATTCATATTACACTTTTTCTGGAAAAGCATTTTTATAGGTGATGTTTCAAGTTCTGCAAGGCAGGAGTCTAAAGGGTCTGACATTTCAGCATTACAGTCTTGTTCAATGGGATCCCTTTTTCCACATACACGCTTGTCAAACTCACTTCCCCCCACTCTCAACCAGGTATTAGTCATCTGTTCAAATCTATTGTTTAGTTCTTCCAACAAGGTGTCACTTGAAGTGGAAGTAGGCCACCACCTGAGAGAGGGATTTGATGAAAAAATGGGATCCGATGATACTTCGTTAATGGGCCCGAATTCACCATCCTTAAGATCCTTTTTAGCGTTTCCTGAACTTCTCAGTTCTGAGGTATCTTTGGATGCTGTGCTCTCATTTGACTGTGTAAGTTTTTCCTTTCGCTCTTTAGCTTTTTTCAAATGGAGTTTGTAAGATTTATGTAGTAAGGCACTTCTACAAGTAAATGCACTAGATGATGCTAATGAATGCAAAAAATGCAGTGAAGGTTTTCTGTCTCTAGCGGAGTGTCTCGATGGAATTTCACGTTTTCTTGACACTGCTGTAGTAATATTGTGTGATCCATCCTCTCTAGAATCTCTCTGCATGTTCTTTACTTGACCCATATTATTGCACAGTTGATTTTTTCTTTCCTGTGGTATATTTCTTTCTAACACATTCTGCTGTTGTAAAGGAGGCAAACCATTGCTGATGCTCACTTTTCTTTCCTGAGGTGAAAGTCTACTGACAGTCACTGATATGCCGGAAATTTTTACTTTTGCTGGCCTGCCAGGTTTCCGAACGGTGGTTAATGGTTTCTTAATCTGCCGTATAACATTGCTGCAAGGGTGTGGTGATGCCAGATTACTCTTGATAGGCCTGACATAGTCATAACCAGAGACCTCCTTTTCAGTCGAAGGATTCTGGAAGGCTTTTACCATTTCAGTCAAAGCGCTTCCAGTTTCTGCACTGTGCCTTGATTTGCTGGGTTCATTGGCAAAATTAGAATCAGTATGTCGTGTGGGCAGAATGCTGATGAGATTTAGATTACCTTCAGAAACATGCCTCTTAGTTCTTCTTGACCTTCCAAAAACAACTGTCACTGTAATATTTTTGTTGCTGTTAACGTCTTCCATTGCTGCTGCATCAGACTTGACACTTTTACCACCACAGCTAAGTTCAGGTCTAGGTTTTGTGCTTCCATTCATATCCACTTTTGGTTTAGGGGGCCGTCCAATAGGTCTCTTAACCTGCTTAACTACTTGAGGACCTATTTTCTTTGGTCTACCAGGTTTTCTTTTGAAAACTGATTCACTGCTACTGCTTGATTTCTCCACAACTTCATCGGGTTTTTTTGAGTCATTTATGTTAATCTGACCTACTGGACAAGAGCTTGTAACTGCTTCAGCACGAACACAGCTTGACCCCTCCTTAGTATCATTTTCACTGCAATCACAACCCTGGACACAGACTGCATGAGAAAGGTCACCCGTGGCCTGTTTATCTAACAAAGTGTTTGTGTGCCCCTGAAACAAACAAAGATCTGTGCTTCCCTTAGAAGATGCAGTTGCAGATGTCAAAGTGTATTTGACTCCTTCGTGACTGTTAACTTCTGACACAAACATAAGCTTAATAGGGCTAGAGTAGTTTAAGGGAGATGAGATCTCCCCGGCTTCAGATGTTACATGCATGTCTCCATTGCTGGAAGTTGAACTGCTTGAATTAAAGGTCAGAGATTTCAAAAGGCTGTCATTAATTTCTTGATCTAGAACAGTTTCTTGTGTGTTTGATGCAACACAAATTGCTTTGATTTTACTGCTGCTTGGCACATGTGAATGTGGAAGGAAGCTCTGTCCTGTGCATCCAATTTCACTCAGGGTGAAAGGTAAGCCCCTTCTAGTAGCTGGGTTCATAACCTGTTCATAAGCATTATCACTTATTTTTTGGCTTATTTTGTAACTATCCAGCAATGAGTTGCTAGTCTTTCTGGCTAAGTTTATTGTATCTTCTAAACGTTCCACAACAACTTGCAGATTTGTGTCTCTCACAATTTTGCTTATATTTATGTCACTGCACCTTTCAGCATGGACATTTTTATTCATTTTCATTTTTCCCAAACTTTTCAAAGATTTTTTTGTACTGGATGACTTTCTAAACATGATATTGTTTGTTACATACACAGAGTACCACCCAGGAGGCACAATGTTACGTTTAGTTCTACCCAAGATTTCATTACTCTCATCCGTCAGAGGAATCTGACCAGTCTCTTTCAAGGTTGCACAATCTCCTTGTGTATTTGGGAGTTTTGCCTGGCTGGCTGCAATAGCACTGTTTTCTGAAAGAACAAAAAAGCTGGAGCTGGTCTGAAAATTAGCAAGAGGTAGCTTGAAAGACTCTGTTTGGTGTACTGGAAAACACATTGGTTTGGTTTGGCAATTCACACATGGATTACTTTCAAGATGTTGCAAAGTTTCCTCTTCTATCACAGTAAAACGATGCCTTTTATTTGGATGCATTTTATCAATTTTTTTTGTAGATTTCTTTGCATTTCTCTCAGAAATTGACTTTTTCCTTACAAGAGTTTCATCAAGGCTTGCAAGCTCCCTCTTGATTTGCAGAGACTGTCGTCGGATGACCGGTGAATCAGGAGAATTATATGTTGCAAATAAGGTTTCCTGACGCTTGCGAAATCTTGTCTGGATAATTTTATTTTCCACTTGTTTATCATGTTGGTGAAGTAATTCCATAAAGCTGTAATCACTTGCCTTAGCATTATGCAAAAGAGAAGTTATGAAGTCTCCTAATTTGACATCATTTTCTGGTGCCCTGTCACTGTTAGAAAGTTTTACAAGATTTGTTGCTAGATCTGTAGTGTCTATTGATTTCAACTTCTCATTAATGCGGTCCATTAAGTCTTGAAAAATGGCAGAATGTTCACCTTTCTCAGAGTTCACAGAACCATCATTGCTCTCTTGGTCTGCTGATACCACTGTTCCATCTGAATCATCAATCTCTTTTCCTTCGCATGTTTTACCCTCATACTCAAATTCTCTCTTGCTTCCTTCAGCTGGCAAGAGGGATGGAGGCTGGTTGATGGATATTTCAAGCTTGTTGCTGTCTAAAGTTGGAAAATCCATCACCATTCCTTCTGCCAATTCAAATTCTTTACTGTGTACAGGTGATAATGGAGGTGGCGACGGGCTGCGGGATCTGTTTGAATTTTTAATGCTGCTTAAGAGGTCACAGTCCTTAGCTGAATATGTACATGCTGCTGCTTTCACAGAATGCCTGTTATAATTTTGCAATTGGTCAGCACAATACTTAGGAGAACTACATGCTTTGTTCACCATTGTCTTAATACATCCAATTGCTACAGCTTGGCATGACAAAGAATGGAAATCTTTAATACAAACAGACAGAGGTGGTAAACAAGTGTTTGGCCTCTGATTTTGTAAACAGCACCTTTTTGTCAGCATGTGTCCATTGCAACTGCAAAATGGAACGTGAACATCCTCTTCAGTAAGGGAACTGGGAGTTTCAGAGTGGACCAAATGTGTTTGCTTGCAACTGCAAACTACAGGAACATTTTCATCCTGTATTAGGAATTTTAACATAGCCAAAGTCTGTTGCCAGTGATATGAACAAAAAGACTCCAAAACTTTGTTTAATGTTGATTTTCCTTTTTCCAAATTAGCTGTTTCCTCTGAATTTGCATCAGCTGTTGAGCTTGAACTGAAAATGAAAACAAATCAAAACAAAATATAAATTACAGTAAAACACCACATCTAATGTTTGCTTTAATGGTTAAACTCAAGCCTTAAAACCTGAGGTTTACAAAATATTTCTGTTTTACTTGCAGTATTCAATCATACTTGCAAGTGTCACTAGCAACGATGTGCATCTTATCAGCGATAGCACTGAACTACCATTAAGAAAAATAATCATGAAGAAATTAGAGACAAAAAGAATAATTTGAAATGCAGCTTCTAGAACCTAACTGTAATTACACCAATGTTAACTTTTTGGTATTTCAAACTGTCTTAACTATCAATGAAAGAAAACTTCACCAAGAACCCGTCAAGCTTGGTATTACACCCATTTCACTAAATGGGGCACAGACAAGGTAAATAAATGACTGAGGTTCGAGGCTGTGGCAGAGGAAAGAATGGATCCATCTCTCCTGAATCTCACTCTTAGATATTTAAATACTCAAGTGTATTGAGTGCTCTTCAGGATACACTTAATGTTATTTCTAAAGACATTTTTATTTCTATATTTATTTTTAAAGAACACTTAACAAGTTAACAGAAAATGGAAACAATAGCCTAGCGCTCTTTGCACATAAAATTTTCCCTTACAGTTTTTAGAAAAATTGCAGTGGTGCATCACAAGCTATTATTTGCAATATATTATACACGTGTGTGAACACACACAGAATCCTTAAACAGAAAGAAAGATAATCACCACTGGAATAAGTAATTTCCAAGAAAGAAGTTAATATCCTTTAAACAGGGTAGGCCTATATCTAAAGATTGCTGAGCAGTTATTCTCAAAGGCATTAACTAAAAAAAAAAACTTATAAAATATTACTTTAACTATTTAATCAATTTCTTACAAATTATTAAAACTAATGTCACTACTTACCTAATCAATCATATATACTGAAAAGCTGAAAATTTTCCATGGTAGAAATTAATACAGGTATTTCTTCAATTAAATAGAAAATCTTTATGTTGGATAGCAACTATCAACAGATAGTTAACACCTAGTTCAAATGCTTTGTTGAAACCAATTGCATGAGTAGAAAATGTTGGAAAAATTCTGTTTTAGAAAAGTATGTATAGTTTAAACATATCACCAAACTCTGAACATGACACTAACTTTTTTCCCTACTATTATCCCCTGTAATTTTTTTGTATTTAAGCCTATACTTAAAAAAAAATTTCATTTTGATCTGTTTTACAACTGTACTGATCAATGAATATACATATTTAAAATTTAATGTGCTGTATTAAAATATAGTTACTTACTCATTAATTAAGTTATACCCAAAATTATTAGCATCAATAATAACTTTTATCTTTAAGTTTCTTACTGGAAGTTATTACATGCAAGTTTGTATTCCTATTGTCCTAGACAGACTAAAGATTAGAGCTTAAAATCAGTCGACTGTGCATAATAATTCTTCATGTTTTTTTCCTTTTCCTGTAATATTCAGTATGAAATGGTATACATTTAAAATAAGGCATCTAGATGATACTAACTCATAAAGGTGTAAAATAATTGTGATGGCATTAGTTGAAGTTGCAATTATATTTAATCTGAAACTACTAAGTCTTAAAAAGAAAAAACCCACAAACCTCTTTGCACTTGCAATCTAAAGTAAAACCCACATTATTCAAGGGAATGTCAGTGTCAGAATTTGACTCTTTTTGAAATGCCACTACACTGAAAAAAGTCTGACTTCACAATTCAGGAGTCACAAGGTATCAAAATCACTACATTTGTAAAAAGAAAGCTTATTCTAATATTACAATTAAGGATAAAAGAGAATTGGTCTCCCCACCACCATGATTTTAATTAATGTTTAAAAGGCTAGATTAAAAACAAAACAAACCAATCAACACGCCACTAGGCCTTCATCTTCTGTATTCTGTTTGTAAACCAAAGCAAATTTGTTAAGTACTAGTTTGCTAAAAAGATAAACAGAGTCCTTTTTCAGACTTTTTAAGCAGAG
>VZTB01007291.1:154586-176448 GCA_013397245.1 Thryothorus ludovicianus
AAAAAATATTTTAATTACTATTTCTGACCAAAAAATAAATACAAGTACTAAAATGTTGAAAATTAATTATAATATTACATACAAAACTACTGAGTACTGTTAAGTCAATAGTAAAATGATCCCTGATTTTATGAATCCTGTTAAATTTTTGGTCAGGTCATCTTTTAAATGATATAAAAAGAGTACTGTCACTTGCCTTCAATATAAAGTTCTGACTCAAATTTCTAACAATGTCTGAGCAGTAGAAAACATCAGTATGGTACAAATATTAGGCAATGTATTGAAGCCCCAGAATTTCGCAAGTAAAACTGTATAAAGACAGATGTTGAAACTTTTAAGGTTTTTTCAGCTGCATTTTTTAGTGGGGATATATTCACAAATTAATCCTTCTGGCCCTCACAAAATATGGCTTAATTCTTTTAAAATGAAAGATGACCCTGACATCTGCTGTTCTGCGAACTCCTTATCAGGTACAGTTCTGCTTAAAATCACAGAATCACAGACTAAAAGCTGAGTTGGAAGGGACCCACCAGGATCACTGAGTCCAACTCCTGACCCTGCACAGGACACCCCCAGAATCATCAAGTGCCTGAGAGATTCATTCTGTAATATGCAAGTAAACCTTAATGACTGAAGAAGATTCAGTATAGATCTGAGAGACCAAAGAACTGAGATACTGGTTGTGCAGTTTCAAAGGATTATTCTGTTTTAAAGTGGAAGTTGTCATTTTTTAGTAGTTAATAGATATGGGTTAGATTTTGCCACCAGTATTGCAGTATGCTCTCCACTGAATTAAATGGCAAGTTGATCTATAAACTAAACTACCTGATGTGGCCCATATGTATCTAATGTCCCATTTAATTTCCATGATTAACCCATACACATGCAAATTTAAGCGGGGGAAAAAAATGAGTGCATGTGCAGTATGTGTATAAAAGTTGGAGAAAGTATTTTTTTATGCCAAATTAGATACATACAGAAAAAAATTACATGTTGAGAGGAAAAGGGCATTGATGTTCAGTAGTGAATGTATGAAGCAAGCCCCCAATCATTTGTAGATATATATACTTTTGATATTACATAAAAAATTAGGTGTGATAAAAAGTCCAATGCGAATACTTGGAAATTCATGTAAAAACTGCAATATGAAGGTAATTGGTCTCCCTTAAACTCTATTAAAAGTTACGTATTTAAAATGAACTTCCTAACTTCTAACTACCAAATTTATAAAGAATTTATAATTATTGAAAGTTCAAAACAGCTTCACTGTTTCATATTTGTATTTCTATCAAGACCCTGAACTGCAAATTTGGTTATTAGCAAGATGATAATGTAACTTGGTATTCATTTTGATAAACTGAAAATGTTTTGAAANTGAAAATGTTTTGAAATGTCACAGCAGCAAATACATTACAGTTACAGTGAGGTTTTTCAATAGGAGTGTGACACAATCCTTAAATAAATTTTAAGTAGTCATAACATCAACTAACCAGCACATTTAAACAAAAAAACAAATAAACTCAAACCATTCTCAAGCTCATTCTGTGCACATTATGAACATGCTCTAAGTTGCATTCCAACTTTCTTTTTAAACCTTACAAGTTACCTTAACTGTCAAACTAAAAAGGAAAATTATGTTAAAGTTTAAATTATTTTATGCTCTTAGTATTCCATCTTATTTCATATTTAATATTTCTATAACTACAGTAATTTCTCAGATTTCATAAGTGTACACTTTGTAAACACCAATTTCTTTCTAAACCAACAACAAAATTTTCTTAAAATGATAAAAAAATGCAGTTTATGCCTGCTAAACACACATTTTTGTAATGAAATGTTTCTCTTACTTGTATTGGATATTTAAATAACGAACTTTTTTCTTTCACAGAATGTACTATATCCTACTAATACTTCACAAATCCACTTCCTTGTGAGGAACTATTTTTTTTTAAATCCCTTGCTGTGTATATTCTGAGTTACTTACAATTTATTGCAAGTATTCTGTGAACTATAAAAGTCTGCTAACCCTTGGTTGTTTATTTCCATAATAAGATGGATAATTGAATGGGTAAAGTGGTTCTCCACCAATTAAAAATTATGCTTCACATGACGAATACTCGTTTTCCCAAAACATCTTTATGCTAGTGACTACTAAATAAAACCTGAATCTTTTCACCTATTTATACAAGGATTATATTAAATACACACTATCAGAATTAAGTGAGCAACTCTATAATTCTGTCCACAGTGAAAACCCTGAATAAAACTATTTTTCAAAAGGCATGTATGTGGTTTTTGAACTGTATAATTTCATGTCTTCTGTCAGAGTGAGCAAGTGTATTTCTCACACAGTGTGTGTATAAAGACATACATACACACACACAAAACAATTTGCTAACAATTATTCTACACAGGCTTGCTACTACTTTTGCAGCTGCCAGTCCCTGAATCTGTCATATTAAATAAGCCAGTATCTGGTAATCGGAGTTTCTTCTTCGGTGGAGTCTTCAATGTTCCAGATCTTTCTTTTACTTTATATTCTAAAGTGCTGTGAGGTACCCCATAAATTCCTTGTGCTTTGGAAACACTCATTTTCCCACTCATTACCATTGCAATTGCTTCTTCCATTATTTCATGGTCATACTGCCGATAGCGGCCACGTTTTTTCCTTGGTTGCTTATTATCTTTACGATCCAAACTATCTTCTGTATTTTCTGAGGTTCCATCTACTGTCCCATTCTTAGCATTAAGACACAAAGGAGAGAGGTCCCCATGCAGAAAGTAGGAGTCAACACTTGAGTGAGTTACAGGTCCAGAACATTCAATTTTGTTCTGTTTAGGGAGGATATTTTTCAATTTTTGAAGAGCTGATCCTTCTAAGACTGAGGAGGTTTTAGAAACGTGGTACATAACATCCAGAAGACCAGCAGTATCAGACTGTGGTTTGGACACAGAACTTATTCTTAGCTGAGGAATTTTTAATTGTACAGTAGGACTTGAAGTTTCATATTGTAGATTTTCACTTTTTTCTTTAAACTGAGTGACCATTCTCTGTAGAGTTAACTGGTGGAGGTAACTGGAAGCTGTTGGGAATTTTAATTCTGAGGTTTCAAGTAGACTGAGTTTACTTTTTTCTGTGCGCTCTGCTTGAGCTCTTGCCCACAAGGCTACTTTTTGTAGGACTGCACAAGTTTCTTTACTGTCTTTAAATGAATAACTATCATTGAAATCTCGAGTTTTATTTTTAAAAGGTGCAGGCTTTCCTGCTGGTAAGGCTTCTAAGTGGAGAAGTAAAGTTTTTTGAGGTATGCCATAAAGTATGCCTGCTTTATTTATGTCCAGTGCTCCAGACTGAATGTCTTTCAAAGCTTTTGAGAGCAAACCATCTGCAAACTCAGCACTTCTTTCCACATAGTCCTCTCTGTTTCTGTGTAGTCTCCTGGATGGATGGAATGAAACGATGGTAAACTGATGTATGAGAGACTCTCACACAGCTATGGAAGGGAAGGGTCCACTCCTTTATTATACTCCTTGCTTCGGTAACATCACTGCTTCTGATACTTTTTAGCCTTTGAGATGTGGTAGTTAAATGATTATCCTAGCAAAATGTTACAGTTCTGGTAGGACAGTGTGTCAAAAATCATACCGTGGCTTCTACAGCAGCCCTTCCAAGAACTTTATATCCTAGCTCAGTATTTGGTAATAGTCTCATGTGCTTGCTATATTCCCTTGTTCACATGCAGAGCAACACTGTTATAATTTTAATTATACAATTAACGTTCCGTTAAATACCCAAATCCTGAAGGAGTTTTTGTTAGTAGAAACGTGACGTTACCGCTAAACAAGTAATAAAAGAGTCAACCCCCTCATAGAAAATTTGCAGCAATAAGTACATAACTACACACAAACATCCCAGACTTACACAAAACTAGGCTTTCTACAACAAGAAGATAAAGTGCTGTAGAGTTAACAATCAAGTCCATTTTTCGCAAAATAAGACACAATTTTAAAAACTTCTACTCACTATTTACAGCTCACTAATTACAAAGCCATTCATTTTCAAACCTTTTCATATCAGCAAATTAATAAAATGCACTTTTACATCATTCAACAAATGCTGCTACTGTAGTCCTATTTGTAATAAGTTATCTGTAAGACGTACAGGTGACAAAAAGGGTCCTGCTATGGCTAGTGGATGCCAAGATCGTAAAATCCAACAGAACAATGCAATTCGCTAATTTGGTGGTAGCTTTCAGCAGATGCAATAACATTTTCCTTGCTGAATAAAGAAATTTAACCATTTGCCACCACACACCATAGCCAGAACCATGATGCAAGTATAAGTATGATGATTAAGAGCTCTCTCTCACGCGCTTGCTCTCTCTCTAGTAAGGAATATTATAGATAATAGTAATTTAACTTGTTCATGTTAGTTGAAGAAGATTTTGTATCTAATTATTAACATGGTCATTTTTGTCCAAAACTGAAGTTCCCTAAATAAATTCTAGAAGAATTATTTGCATTTTCTTCTACTAGTCTCTTACTTTTAATGTGTTATGTAATCAATTTTCATGTAATTTTTAGTAACATGAACTAAAGTTTGGTGATTGTTCTGATAACTTTTCTTTAAACAGAAAAAAAGGAAAAAAGACAAATGAAACATATGATATATACATAGACACACACTTATGAGTGACAAAAATTCTTTTGAAAGCAAAATAGGAACCACATGTGTGTGCCAGTATATACAGGTATGTTATGAACATAAAACCTGGCCAGAGAAGAGAAACCTGGATTGTCTTTTGATAAGCCAAAGAGAGTCCTAAGCATTGCTTACCCAGACACTGAGTTTTCAGAACACAATGGATCATATTTTGGTTCTTCCAACCTTGCGCTTTTCTTTGTAGAGAGATCTAGCACTCCATCCCCTGCAAAGAACGAGCAGTGATGATAACAGTGGTTTTAAGGAAGGTCTCAGACACTTTGTCAGCAAATGTATTTTAAAGCAGCTACTTCATGCTGTAAAATTTCTGTCACCTTATTCCATTAACAGTACCAGCCATCAGCAAATGATTTTGTATACTTGATTTGTAACCAAACTTTTTTAAAATTGAGTAAAAATAAAAAAGGAAACCCATTCAGAAATAATAAAATTTAAAAGAACCTGTATTAGCCAAACATGACTACTTTCCTAAAAATCACGTCTGTAATGCAATTTTTACTTTCAAGGCAACCAAAACAATGCACTTGATATTACAATTATCACTCATATTTGCATACTGTAAACAAGCACAAAATTCTGATGCTGAAGTTAAACTTGACATAACTAAACCCTAGGCTAACAGGATAATTAATTCAAGCTAATAATGATCTCAGGAGGCCTCCAGACCAACCTCCTGCTCAGAGCAGGGCCAGCAATGACACCAGACCAGGTTATTGGTTAAGCAGGTACCAGTAACTGGGTAACTTTCTAGTAACTAGTAACTTCCACATAACTGGGAAAAGAGCTCGAACCCAATAGAGTTCTAACACTTTAACTATACATACTGCCTCCACATATGTGCAATAATATTAGAAATTAGAAAAATGAAAGACCTAAAGTGGGGTAGGAGTCCACTCTGTCAAGTCACTGGTAAACGCTTCAAGATTTATACATGGCTGTTAAAGTCTATGAAGTATTTAAATAGAAAGACATACTTCTTAAAAATCAGTATTTAAAGATATTAACAATTGAAATACTCCTTTTAAACTTTATTTCTTTAAAAAAAATCAAAGACATTTAAATTATAATTAAATCTCCTAAATATATTTAATTTCATACCTTTCTTCCTTCGTTCTCTGTTTCAAACTTGGGCTGTTTTGTGTGCCTGAGCTCTGCGAATTCAATTTTGAGTTTCAACATGTAGCTCAACATTCAATTCTATAATCACCCTTATACTACCCCTTATTGCATTTACAGTGTCATTTTCATGTTACTGCCTATTATTTCTAAACCATCAAACAATTGCATATATTTTCCCCCAGTCTCAGATGCAGACAATGAAGCATTGGTTGAAGGATGCCAACAATCAAATAAGAAGTCAAGAAAATTGTTTGGGTAGCTCTCCTTTATACTAATAATACAAAGAAATAGAGTTCTGTGTAATAATCAAATCCAGATTTACAGTTTTGGACTGCTTTTTGACTGTCCTTCCACAACTATTTGAAGCAGGTCAGCGAGGCAAAAAGTAACAACACAATGCAGCATTATAGGGGATGAATATATATAAATATGCCACTAGGCAAGGGTGCTCCTTTTCACTGGAATACATTCCTTTCAAAATCTTTCTTAAGAAAGTTAGAAGGACTAATGCAAATCAATCAGATTAATAATCCAGATGCATTGATACTGCAGAAGAAAAAGCCAATTAAGAACACTACAGAAAAATTGTACATGGACATTTTGGCCTGCCCAGGAGCACCCAAGCTCAACACAAAGTTCCTGAGTCCTGTGCAACACACAGATTTCATCTGTTGTGTTCTGTAAGTCACAAAAAGTCTTTTGTCTCCTTTTCTTAAGTGCTTGTGTGGTCTCTTTAGCAACAGTTTCTGCATCTGCAGTTGATACTCATAGACACCACAGAAAAGTTTAGAAGACATCACTGGGAAAAAGAAAACTACTTTGAAGTTGACAACTTATCAAGCAATAAAAAGCTAATTGTCACTCCACCAATTTATTAAAAAAAAAAGGCAAAGCTAGCTGGATTTTTAATAAAAGAAAATGTCCCAACAAATAAACAAAATCTAAAGGCTCTTAAGGAAAATAATTTTCATTCCCAATCTTTCAGAATTGGCTTCGACCACACCATGCTTGCAGTCAAAAAATGAGTAAAACAACACAGCAGTGAAAATTCAGCCTCCTGAAACAAAAAACTAGATGCATTTTCAGCCTCTAAAGGATATGCAGAATTGAAGCAATTTGAGGTTCAAGACATTTGTTTCTTCCAACACAGCAAATGAATTTCATTAAGTACATGACACCTCCCTGAAGACAACACTTTTTGGGAAGATGATACTCAGTAAAAAGAATCATACAAGAAATTGGATATACATGCAAAATACCAGACAGAGTCACTGGACTACAACTTTTTTTTTAGCAATTTCATTTAAATTTTAAAAAAAGCAAACCAACCAATAAAAAAACCCCCAAAAAACCCCACCAAAACCAAAAAGAAACAAGCATCACAAAAACCCACCCCAAACTGGTAGGAAAATGAGACCATTTGCTGTAAAGCTCTAAGACACAGTGAAATTCCACCTAATGAAATGAATGTATGTATATATACACAGTTGAGATGTTCACTTTGGCACATTAGGAACAGGACCAAAAAGTTTGCAAAGAGGCTCATGGAGGTAGACTATGGACCTTGGAAGCTTGTCACTTGCAAGGTAAGAATGAGCAAGAATTTTCTATTATTTCTTACAAATCAATCACAACAGGTATTACAGCAAGAATTCCAGGCAAGAATTGAATTATATCAGGAACAGAAAAACCACTCTGTAAGGTGGTTTTGATAAAAGATACAAAATTACCTCCACCCTTTAGGTGAAGCTATGGCTACTAAGAAGTGAGTCTTCACAAAAAAATATGTAACACTGAATAATATGAAAAAATATATTAGATGTTTTTTGGATTTACTACTCATGGTCTTCTAATGCAGCTATTTCTATGCAAAGTAAATTATTCTCATCTTCAAAGAAATGGCTCAACCTCTGGCCTTTGATTCTCAGCACAAGATCATCAGTTGCACCACTACCAAGATGAAACTGTGATCAAAGTTCATTTTCAAAATAATCAGGACCACAACCACTCAAAACTCCTGCAGACTCAAGTTCTTAGGGAAGCAGAGAGGGAAGGGGAAGCAACAGACAGCAGGTCAACCTTGAGTTCCTACAATTAGTATTTCTACATTGATTTCTAAACGGAGGTTTTTTCTGGGTTTCAGGAAATCTCTCATTAGCTATTATGAACTGTCTCATTAGATCAGATAACCTACCCTACTCAGTTCTCAGCCTCCAGGCAGGGGGAGCACTCTGCTCCTGATGTGGAAGAGCACATCAGCCTGGCTACTATCTGCAGTTCTTTGCTCTCCTGCTCTCCTAGCAGCTGCTATCATTGGCTTAGGGATCTCAGGGATTTACCACTGCCTACTCCAAGCTTTAATTTCTGGCCTTGGTTCTGTCAGCTGTGAAGTCTAAGGCCCTTTGTGAACCCAGTGACCCATGACCTCCAGTCACAGAAGTTCCAGTGTTTAAGAACTGTTGAGCAAAATCTGCCCATCACCTATTTCTTCCTCTAAGAATATTCAGAGAGCCCTACCTAGTTTTATTATAGTGAAATTTAGTAAATAACAACTCTCCCTTTACCTTATCTATCCACAGGATAAGGGGTTTTGTAGCAACAAAACAACAGTCTTGTCTTCAGTACTTTCCTAATGGTGCCTTGTCTTTTGCTGGCTATCTTCTGTGCTTCTGAAGACAGAGTTTTCAGGAAATTGTCAGTAGGAACACCAAAGACTTTTACTAATTCTTAGCTATCACTTTGAGTAGCCCCTTTTGACTTGAAGTGCTATTTTGTAACATAAAAAAATACCAGATGAAAAGTACATGGCCGCCCATTGGGTGATCATGGCACAGCCCTGGCAGTATCTGTGAGGACAGGCCAGGGGCTGCCCCGTGCCAGACACAGATGGCTGGATCCCAGAACACTGCAGGGCACAGCCTGGGGCAGCCACTTGGGCAGAAACCCTGCAAAAATGGATCGAAGAAACAGGGAAAAGTGCCAGATGGACACAAAAAATGGGAACAAAAAGAATGAGAAAATGGCAGAGGTAAGACCAGTGGCAGAGAGAAACCATTAGGTACAGACTGTGGACAGCCCACACCCAATCCCCTCACACTAGAGAGGTGGTCACAGGGGAACCTGGAGTGAAGCTGAGAGGAAAGGCAGTGTTTTAAAGACTCTCTGTTTTCACTGTCTGAATTAATAATGAAATTTATATTAATAAGCAATAATTCAATTATTCAAATAATTGAAACAATAATTCAAATTATTTTTGTTTAGCCCATCATGGCAACTGGTAGTAAGCAATATCCATATCCTTATCTCAACTCATATACTCTGCTTTCTGTTCTTCCCATTTCCTCCCCTGTGCCATCCTGAGAGAAGTAAGCATCTGACAAGGAGCTTGGCTGTTAGCCACCATGGCAGCCAGGGAAGAAAAACACCTACTCCCCTCAAAAATGTAGCTTTTTAGGGCAACTTTCTCATGCAAAAGTACTAAACTGTTTCTTGAATATATTTACAGCTCATACAACATATCTTGGGAACACAGCACACATATCTTCAAAATGCATAGTATTTTCACCAATGCATATAGTAAAAACAGGACCTTAAGAAAAAGAAGTGTATTTTCAGTAAAGTCTGGAATTCTTTCAATACACTGCCAGCTATCTTTTGATGTCTTCCAGTCTATGATGGTGCATGAAACAAGGGAATTATGAAAATTTTCTTGCATATTTTGGCTGTTTATACACCATCAGTGTGTGGTTCCAGGTATCTTGGTTCCAGGAGATCCAGAAACAACAATAAGCTTTTGCAGCTAAATCTGCAGATTATACATTTGTACTGCTTCTACTTCTGATTTAAAGTCACTTTGCTTAGAAGCTTGAGAACTATCAACCCTCCTGTACCAACAAATTGAAAGAAGCCTCTGCATAAACTTTGCTGCTGCTTGGAAGAGTATTGATAGAGCTCAGCCCCATGACTGCACAAGGAAATAAGTTGTGACATTCCAACTTTGTTCCTTACTCACCATTTCATTCTGCAAGGATGCTTCTTCACTGGCTTAGCTTAGAGGAAAAGCAATATTGGAAAAGCACACAGTAACACCCCACTTTTGTTACATGCATTGCATGGAAAACAGGTTTTGTTTCACTATACAGAGTATTTGTTTTCAAGGCCTGGACAGTCTTAAGAGTTACAAGGATTAGAAAAAGGAGCAAGATACAGGTATTTTTGGAGACCATTGCTGCTAGCTGACTGCCAGTGAAATGATTGCCTGATTACCAGCAGGTACACAGGAATTAAAGCACCCTGGTAGATTACCACACTTCCATCTGCAGAGGAGAGCAGAGTATGCTGTGGACAGCCCTCACCAGTCAGGTGCCAGCTGGACATACCTGGATGCCAGTGCTTGAACACTCACACTCAGCACTAAATGCTGCAGCTCCAGAGGTGCAATGGGTTTACCTCAGCCAGCAGCTAGAGCTCAACTCAGCCCCTCTACCACTCCCCATCCTCAGTGAGGGCAGGAAGAAATAAGATGAAGATCAACAAGATAAATACAGGGAAAACACTTGCCAATTACCATTACAGGCAAAACACACTTGGGGAAAATTAATTTATTGCTATTTAAAGTAGATTTGGATAATGAGAAAAATTCAAAAATTAAAGCACTTCCCCATCTCTATCTTTACCCAGGCTCTCAACTTCACTCCCAATCCCTCTATTTTCCCCCATCCCCAGATGGCATAGGCAATATTGAGAATGGGGGCTAATTCTTTACTGGAGAACTTCAGAGGCAAAATCTCTTTTCAGTGCTGAGCTAGCACTTAGCTTGGATCTGCTCACTGCTTCTAGTAATCTGGAAAATGAAGTTTATTCCTGCTTCTCAAGCCCAAGAATCACTCTCATAGCAAAGAAGCAATATTAACTAGTTAGACCATTCATTTCAAAAATAACTATTGTAAATACAAAGCAGATGCCTAAGTAGAAAGTGAACCTAAAGAATTTATACTTAGATCATTAATTGCTTAACAGGATTTGAATTAAAGATTTCAACTTCGAGGATCCATCAAAGCAATGTACAAATTTCAACTTCCTCCTCTGTAACTGCCACTTCGTTTGGAAATTGTAACAGGAATTACAAATAGCAAATACTAAAGAGAGTTGCATAACATTCAAAAAAATATTACTGAGAATGAAACCATGGTACAGCTTTTACAAGTCTCCAGACCAAAGAAGTCTACTATGTCAGAGAATTATACATTTCAAAAAATAATCCAATTAAAAAACCTTCCTAATTCCCTACCATAAACATATGACACTTTATTATGACCAAGCTGTCTTCAGGTAAAGTACAGACTGAGAGATAGGTGCAATAATAATACACAGTCCCCGACAAAAGCTAATTGAAATAACTTTTCTCATTAATCTTTGTACTTAGAACACAATGCAAATAAAAAGAACAGGTTGACATTTTTCACCTTGAACTTATTTGTTTGTGTTGCCATCACTACAGTGAAAGGCTCAAAATTAAGACATCCATGGAAAATTGAAAGCACAATACAATTTCCCTGGTAGGTAAGATGTTAAAGTCACCTTTCTCCAACTACAGTCTTATCCCACTAGTATTTCTCATTTCAGCATCTCTAAATTCCACAGCAAGATGTCACCTTTAACATCCAAAATGCACTCCAGCAAACATGGCAGACTAAGTCCTGAGACTCTGCAGAGTCTTACAGTTTATTGTGGAACTTGTACACTGTGTGTGCTGAGCAACTATTTTAGATTTAGGTGTTTCACCGAAGATGCACAATTCTAAATGTGCTCTTTAGCCTTACTGTAAGAAAAAACCCAATGACACAAAAAGATTATTTAAACAATTCAATTTCTCTATATTTTAGATTTTTCTTAAGACAAAAGATCAATGGATTTTCAAATAATGGTGGCAGCACAACTTTCTTCCTGTCCCTGTCCACTTTCTGCCTTCCCTTTCATTCCTCAAAGATTTATTTGGGCTTAGCAATGACCAGAACCTGTCTTTGGGGACTCTGCTCCTTCATGAACATTTAAGACTAGTTATTTACAACCAGCTGTTGAGGTAAGCAACATGCTACAGTGCTGATATCAGGAAAGTATTTTTTATTGCTCTTGCAAAAGATATGTGCTTCCACCTGGCCAGTTATAAACCTCTAAAATCTGTAATTCATCCAAAGTAAAATTACATTCAAGCACCAACAGGTATTTTCTCAGGATTTAAACCACTAAGTATTTACTAAATCTCGGCATGAACTGGTTTACACTGACCATACAAAAAAAAAGCAAGAATTCCAGTATTTCTTAATGTGTTTTCTGTAAAAGAGAAAGGATGCTTAAAATTTAACCTAGAATAATATATTTATCATGAGGAATCCATCAGACCTCCCTGCCCCCAAGGATCTCCAAATTAAAGACTGCATCATTAGGTACATGCATACCAAATCTGCTCATGTATATTAAAACAAACAAACAAAAACCCAAACAAAACCCAAAAAACTTGGTTCTGGCTTCTGTCAACTTTTTTAGTGTGGTACATGACATAGTATTAGAGGATTAACACAGACCTTGGTATCTGTAAAAGACAAAAGCTGCTTTTGCCACTGCTCAGTTGCACATGACAGTCATAACCCTTCCTGAAAACTGCTGCTAATCCAAATCTAGTTCAAAGTCCAAAACACTCTTGTGATTATACTGTTATCAGTTTTGGATAGCAATATTCCTTGAGGCAAAGAAATTATTTCCTTTTAGTAAATGATAGTGAGAAAGACTTTATTTTTCTAGCTTTACTCTCAGTTAAGAAAGCTGGACTGATCTGTAATGATATGAAATATGGAAATTTTCTCACAGATTAATCTTCTTTTCCCATCACTCTAGCAAGCCTGGATTTAAAGAATCAAAGTGTTCAAAAGCTGACAGAGACTGAGTGACACTTTCTGAAATCCTAGCACCTTTTTCTCTTTTCTCAGACTTCTTGACAGACATTTCTTCAACAAGATTTTGAACCACTGTTACCTGTGACAGCACAGGTCAAAGGACTTAGATCCAGTACCCCAAAGCTGAGAAATTCCAATGCCACTTACTGAACACAGGCACTCTGAAATTAGAATACTTATCTGCTAACACACAATATGAAAAACGTTTCTATTTGATGTTCCTATTTGACATGGACAGGAATAAGACACCATAGAATAAATAAGTGACAGCAAAGCACAGATTATCAGATATAGAAATTTACCTTGCTGAGTATTCTGTTCTTGAGTTCGATTCACAGTGAGGTCTAGAGGGCTATCCTGTTCTTCCTGAAGGGAGTTTTCCGTTTGGTTCATTTGGATACTTTTACACATCAGACTTGGTTCAAATGATGAACCATTTCTGTTCTCTTGAATTTTGCTACTTTTTGAAATGTACTCAATCGCAAACTGACGGATCATTTTTTTCATTAATTCCTGAGCAACTAGGGGAATGTTAGGATCACAGTTCTGAGGAAGATCTAGAAATAAAAAACACAGGCAACAGTCATATTAAGAACCAAACTTAATTACTTTTCTTCTAATAAATACTTCCTATAAGCACACAAACATGTTAAACAAATAGAGGTGTAATGATCATATTAATTCTACCAGATTTTTTAAAGAAGCATTCCTAACTGGAAGTCACTTGGAAGAACATTTAGCACAGGTCATTAATTTTTACCTTACTCCTCTATTATAGCATGCAGGTAAGAGTACGTGGGGTTGCATTACTGAGGAGACTCAGAATCTGTACTGTTGGCAAATAAGTTGAATTTTCATTTGCAGATTGTTCATGTTCAGTTTTGAAAATAAAGAATTTTAAAGTGTAGTTCTAAAGATTAGTCCTCTTTTTAACATAGAACAGTTGGTACTTTGAGGAACTGATTTAAAAAGGAAAATAAAGCAAAAAGACATGTTCCACTCTGAGATTATATATCCCCATTGTAGGTTCAGGATTGAAATTTATATGATGCTACTTGAAATATCCCATACAATTGGTAGTAATATAAACAATTGAATACAAAGTTTTAAACTTTTATTGTAAAATCTTACAGGATTTTCAGGACATTTTCAAAGTGATAGCAATAAAAACACTTGGAAGAAAAGCTTCATTTCCTATTTTAACGTGAGTATGTCCTAATTTTTGCTTGTATGTGTAACATTTCAATGGAAAGAAGTATCTCATTTTAGAAACAAAAAAAGGATGAAACGTGACACATATGACTTTATTTTAATGTTATCTATCAGCTAGAAAAAAGTTAAACCTCTTATTAACAAGCATAAATAAAACTTCAATTGTGAATCACCAAAAAGAATCCTAATAGAAGCAACAGAAAAAACAAAATGTAAATGTAACTTAGCATAAATAATGTAATTAAGAAACTCAAAGTAAGCAGTGCTACTACATTGATGACTGCAACACACCATTTCATAAGTACAGCTGACCCATACTCAGAGATATGGGTTTTCCCTTCAACTGGCAGTAGTAGAACTTCACTACCTCACTCTTCCTTCTTTCCTTCAGCTCTACAACCCTCCCCACACAAATATCCTTTTCAATATTTTAACCACTGCCCATCCTTGAGTTCACAGGTAATGAGTGAAGCAGTTTTCAATCAAGAAGGGAGAGGGATTTAGAGTAAGTGTGAAAGCAAGGAAGAAGAATTAGCTTTTAGGTGAGCCCTGATTGCCTGGAGGAAATACCAAAGGACACAGTTCTGTAGTTACTGGGATAATAAAGTTAATCTGAAACAGATAAAAGGGATGATAAACTGAGGGGCTTTTTCATGGAAATGAAGAAACTGAAACAGCTTGGTTGGGTAGATGTTTGCATGCAAAGTGTACATTTCCTAATAGGAAGTTTGGAGAGCACAGCATATTTGGTCAAGTATTTTATGTCAATGAAGATTCATCCATCTACTATCAAGAGTGACTGCCAGCACTGATCAAGGAATGCTGCTCAGGATTAGAATGAATGTGCAGAAGATCTTTTGACTGTTTGTTTCAGGTTTATTTAAAACATATTCCATTTTGAGAATTCATTTTCACCAACAGAGCATTCCAAGGAATTACAAACCTCCACCTTTGAGATTTGCTGCCTATAGCACATGGGAGGGGAGCTGACTCACTGCCCAGATGCTCCCTGTAAGACCTTTTGGTTGGACTCTCCATACTGCTTGATGAGGAATGGTGAAGCTCCAGCATTCTTAAGACATCCTGGCTTCAAGAGAACTTACCCAAAGCATGGCAAAACAAATCTGCTCATGGTTAAAGCTCTATCTTCCAATAACCTTTCAACCAGATCTCTACCAAGATACCTAAAATTGACAGGTGTTTCTTGAAGTGAGGTATGAGGTAAAATTCTAATTGATGGAAGACACCTAAAAAGAGAAACATCTCTTCCCACCACATAACCTACAGGCATAGCAATATAAACAGAGCATACCTATTTCCTGATTCCTAAATACTGAACCCAGTTAATGTTTAACTAGAATTTACCATCTTAGAGACACACTTAAAGAAAAAAAATTAACAAGAGATACTGGAGCAGTAAGGCAATAGGTGTAAAGTACTGATGCACATGCAAAATACAAGAAAAGAACACGGTAAGTTAAGAGATGAAATTAAATAACTGAATTATCTAGGAACAAAAGTGTTTGCACGACAGGGAAATGGTAGTTTCAGACTGTGAAATCTAGTGATCAAAAGCTTAGCTTGAAAACACAAAAATTTGACTGCCTGTAATCAGAAACTCATACAAAATGACTTATACAAAACATCAAGAAGACTGAGTAGGGTCTGGAATGACCCTACTTATATAGAGTTTAAAATTAGTTTGTTGCATGCGCACAATTAAAACTCCTTTGGCAACTTCTGGATAACAGAAGTGTCGTCAGTGCAAATGGGAGAATTATTTTACACCCTGGTGTGATCTGTACCTTTAAGAAGCGAAAGACCAGAGAGTAGAGGGAAGCTACCATGAGCAGGAAAACACAGTCTGGAACAGATTTCACTTTATTAATCACCATCCCCTGCATCAATTATTATAAAACTGTAAGATAAAACTAATTCAGAACTGTCAAGTTTTTACTGCCTTTCTATTCCACTTTAGATTCTTCGCACCAGTAATAGCCAAGCATATATTGCTCTTAGGCACTTGTAGAAGTCACCTTACCCTTAGGAGAAAAATTATCTTTTTTCTAGATAGAATAACAAAGGATTTATTTTTTTGTTCTTATAATTTCTTTAATGTTAGTTTGTATTGATTTCCAAATACTCCCTATGAAGAATAAATGCAGCAGAATTTCTCATATACGCAACTGCTACAAACTATTGGCAGTTTACAGATTTTAAATTAATTTACTCTACAAAGGTGATACAATGAGGAGTGGTGGTGTGTATTTCAGAGTATCTGAGAGCACATACTCTGAAAGATGTGCTCCCGGGTTGCATCTGAAGTGCTCTTGCTGCTAAATGCATATTCAATCAACAGGGTTAGACTCAGGTAGTCTAAACTTATCTGCCATAAATGCAAACAGTGCTGCTATTGACATTGACTGTAAATCATTAACTGGTAAATCATGGTGGAAGGAAGTACCTTGGGAGGTCACTAGTAAAACTGCTTATTCAAAGTCATCATCTTTGAGGTCAAAGTGAGTTCCTCTGGATTTTACTCAGTTAGGCAAGGAATACTTCCGTGGATAGGAGACTCTACAACCTCTGGGTGGTATGTTCTACTGCTTGGCTGTCCTCATTTTTCCGTACATTAAAAAGAACCCCTCATTTCAAGTTGTTTAAAATCTGTCATGATCTTGCTATGCACCACTGTAAAGACTTTGACCTTGTCTTAAAATCATAGAATACCTTGAGTAGAAAGGGGCCCACAAGAATCATCAAAGTCCAGCTCCTGGCTCTGCAAAGGACAGCTCCAAGAGCCACACCATGTGCCTGAGATCATTGTCCAAATGCTTCTTGAACTCTGTCAGGCTTGGTGCTGTGACCACTGCCCTTGGAGCCTGTGCCAGTGTCCAACAATCCTCCAGGTGAAGAATGTTTTCCTAATATCCAGCCTAAACTTCCCCTGGCACAGCCTGGGGACTTAGGTTGACCTCAGGTCTTGTCACTGGTCACCAGGGAGAAGAGATCAGTGCCTGCCCCTCCAGCTCCCCTCAAGAGAAAGTTATAACTGCAATGAGGTNTGTGCCAGTGTCCAACAATCCTCCAGGTGAAGAATGTTTTCCTAATATCCAACCTAAACTTCCCCTGGCACAGCCTGGGGACTTAGGTTGACCTCAGGTCTTGTCACTGGTCACCAGGGAGAAGAGATCAGTGCCTGCCCCTCCAGCTCCCCTCAAGAGAAAGTTATAACTGCAATGAGGTCACTCCTCAGTCTCCTCCAGACTGAAAAAGGCAAGTTACCTCAGCCACTCCTTGTATGGCTTCCCCTTAAAACCCTCCACCATCTTTGCTGTCCTCCTTTGGACACTCTCTAGTGTTTAACATTTTGTTTAACCCAAAACTGTCCCCAGCACTCGAGGTGAGGCTACCCCAGCTCAGAGCAGAGCAGGACAATCCCCTCCCCTGCCCAGCTGTGATGCTGTCCCTGATGTCCTCCAGGACAGGGCTGGCCCTCCTGGCTGCCAGGGCACTGCTGGCTCATGTTCCACTTGCCATCAACCAGGACCCCCCAGGTTCCTTTCTGTAGTGCTGCTCTCCAGTATCTCATTGCCCTCTCTGTTCCATCCAACGTGGGGAAAAACTTCACCCATCCTGTGATTCATAGTGGTAATTTTCCACTACACATGAGAAATTTGTAATTAGTCATATACAACTTTTAGACACAATGAAATATATTTTGGACAAGAAAGGTATTAGAACTCTGAACTTAGTATCACTATTGAATATTTCTTAATTGTTATCAGCAGATGGCACCAGATATACTTGGTATGACCTGAATACATTTTTTTTTCTAAGATGTTTTATTACACTCCTTAGCTAAACAATTACTGGAAACTTAGGAAACTTCTTCCTAACTTGATACTTGAACTCAAGAACTTACAAAAATTAGAAATCAGACTCGGGATTTTCTTAGTAAAACTCTTCATCTTTCCCCTAAAATCCAAACCAGTTACTTGAATACCTCATAAATTGGTTTCATGTGCTCTTTACTATTTTTTGCCTTTTCACTTCCCGTAATTTGAACAACTTTGAAGACTTTGCTAAAGCCTGAACTGAAACAATATTCTTAGTAAATTCTTACCCAAGAATATGGAAGTACTTCAGAGAATCACAAAAAAAAATGGAAGTTTTGGTTTTCAACAGACAAAACCTCTTCAACCTAGCAGATGAAATCTAAAGAAGATGCTAAAATCTAAATGGTCTTTGTGAAAAACTTCATTTAAAAGTCATTCACTCCAATAAGGTGAGGTCATGCCAAGTTTCACTTCTCCCATGATAGAAGCTCCTCTCAAGAAGTATCAAAAGAGATCAACTGCAACAGGAGCATAAAGCAGGTGAACACTGAAAAAGAGATCTCATAAAGTAGAAATTTGAAGGAATTAAAACATCTGCCTAGGGAGATGCCACACAATTGGGCCTGTGATGAGAATATAGTAACACTTTAAGTAGTAAAGAGGTGCCAACTTCATTGGACACTTTATTTCAAATGGAAAATAGCTGGCTGAAAGAAAGCCAAGAGTCCAAAGATGTACTCAAAATGCTGTTGTACTCCATTTCAAGTTCCTTGAAATGCAAAAAAGCAAAACATAGACTGACTACACACAAAGTCTGTACAGAAAAAGATTCTACACACTCCAGGTTCAAAAGCATAACAATCTCTCCTGCTACAGCAATGCAAAAGGGAGAAAATTAACTTTGCTTTTTTTCTCCCATCTATGTGAAGACACAATGTCTGACTATAACTCTGTTAAAAGCAAGAAAGAGCTGTCACCCTAGCCATACTCAGCTAACATACACTTACTGAACCCAAGAAAAATCTATGAAAATTGCAGTAACTGCATTCACATGGATTTAAGGAAGAAAATGACTATTTCTGCTTTCATTGACAGTGAGTAACCAAGTTACTTTCATGAACTAAGCTGACTTGTCATTCACTCATGTACTGCTCTATCTTGACGTGTGTCAAAGAACAAGAACAGTCAAAGAATTAATGTTCTACTAAATACTGTATTTTGACAAGAAGTTTTAACCTCCAACTTGGATGTATTTGAAGGAGTAGCTTTCATGCAAGAAAACCCCAAATTCTATTTTGCAATCTGCAAAGCATTCTTGCCTAAACTGTTTTTCCCAAAAAAGTGAGAAATTAGGAACAGAAAATGTTTAAATGCTTAGAATTCCAGAGAATGACACTTGAGGCTGGCATGAGAAAAAACCAGCAGCTCATGGTAAAAAGAAAAATCCAATGCATTTATGAACAGGGATTCAAAAGAAAGACACTTAATGAAAGATGACAAAGAGGAATGGTAAGCAGGAAGGGTACTACACTATTTGGTGATTCAAGTAAGAAAAAAGATTAAGGAAAACCAAAAGAATAAAAAAGAGAAAGAGTAGAAACATCTATTTCAGTAGATAAATAAAAAAAACACTTAGGAAACATATTAACCCTGAATAATTTGATTCTTCTAAATTTTTTGTCATATTTCATAATACAAAAGACATGCTTTTATTACCTTTCTTTCGAAAGAGTGCATTTAGATAGTTTTCTGCTTGGCATTCAATCTTATCAGTGTTGGACTGGCCCTGAGATGACAGTTCCTCTGTAGGCGTTGACTGTGAAGAACCGAAAACTGATGCACGATCCTAGAAAACAGATAAAGATCATGACACCTTTCAGAAGTTAGTCTGGTAGTAAAATACACAATGAAATTACTGAGCTATTGAATGGAAATAGAACCACTAAAATCAAACTACCCTGAGT
This sequence comes from Thryothorus ludovicianus, assembly GCA_013397245.1. Taxonomy (NCBI): domain Eukaryota; kingdom Metazoa; phylum Chordata; class Aves; order Passeriformes; family Certhiidae; genus Thryothorus; species Thryothorus ludovicianus. The sequence goes on from VZTB01007291.1 coordinate 174,397, forward strand.
CAAAATGCAGAACTAACTTATGTGCAGAATTCAGTTCTCTGCCTCTTACTTTCACACCAAAAAATGAGTCTTGGGGAGTAATGCTTAATATAGTATTCATACTTACACTGGCTGTTTCTTTGTGTAAATTACAAAAGGAACATTTCTCATCCATAGACCAGTCAGTTAGCTCTTCTGGCTCACAGTCTTAAAGGAAGAAAAGAAAGCTAGATGTTTTAACAAGCAAAAATGGATTTTGCAAATAAAATACACTTCCTAAAATTCTCATACATATCATATTAGTGATGAAATTCATTTATTTATTGGTACAATGCATTCAGTCATAATTTTTCAGATATTTTGAAGTTCTTGTCTAGCTTATACAGCTCAACTTACAAATAGAGTGCCTTTCTTAAAAGAAAAGGTAAACTTGTGTAATTTAATTGATTATCTGTCATAATTACTAGAGGCATCTGAATTCAGAGCAAGAAAGCTCTGAATTGCAGACATCATTCTTTTTAACTGAAGTGTGCAAACTTGTAGAAACTAAGCTAAGAATTAGGACATGGACTCCTCACCATGTGAGCTACAGGAATTATAGTATTTTAATTGATTTTATATCACCACTATAGGTAAATCCAAGCCTTATGCTCACTTGTAGCACTTGATATATCTAGAAAAGTACCTTTATTTGTTTTATCAGAAAATGTACTTTGGTCTAGAGGGAATGCAGGACTTAAACTTATATTGCCTATATCAAGTCCAGTCTTCTACTGAATGGAGACACATAATCTACTTTCTTTAAACAAGCCATTAAGCTCCATTTAAAAAAATTAAGAGTTTTCAGACAATATCCTTCTCTTCATAAATACCCGTTACTTTAAAACTTTTCCCAAACCAACTGTGCTAATAGTTAAAATTAAGCTTCTCATTTCTTGTTTAAAATTACACATGGCAGCTTCTTCCAGTTTGCTTTTGTAGCAATTTTATTCTTGTACCCATGAACCATAACTAGGTATTTAGCACCTTGATGCATTTACAGAGACTTTCATCGTCCCCTTTTTACACTTCACTTTGTGGCTAATCTAGTCCACCTGGTTTTCCTCACAAGATTCAGCTCCATCTCTTCTGCACAAGTCTCACCTGAGCACCTGTTTCCTGAACACCTGGACTGAAGATGATGCCTTTTACCTTTACACCAGACTTCCTTAAGATGCAGGCAGTACTTTTCCTACAGTATCCTAGTTATGCAGTCTTCATTACAGCTGTAGTGTTCTGGCAGGTGAATCCAAACACGATTAACTACAACACCAAGGTCTTCTCCATAATGTTCATTTCCAGTTCATGTGCTTACAACCTAAACAACTTTTTCCCTCCCATTATTAATAACCAAGTATGTTTCCTCCATTTCTCCATACCACTAAATTACAGTCACTTCTGTTTAGGGAAGTTCTTGGGATTATCTGCTTTCAATAGCACATGATGGTAGCCTGATCTTGGCTGGCTACCAACCTCCCAATCCACTGATACTCTCACTGCCCCTCTTCAATGGAGCAGGGTGAGGAAGTAAGATGGTAGGGGAGAAAATCAGGGGGAGAAACTTGTGGGTCAAGATAAAGACAGGGAGATCACTTACCAATTACTGTCACAGGGAAGTCAGACTCAACTTGGGGAGAATCAATTTCATTTATAGCCAATAAAATCAGATTTGCATAATAAGAAAGGGAAAACACTATACCACCTTACCACCTGTTCTTCTCAGGCTTCAGCTTCATTCCTGACTCTTCTGCCTCCTCCCCCACCCCAAACAGTGCAAGGAGGATGGGAAATGGGCTGCTCTTAGTTCATAACAGCTCCTCTCTGCCACTTCCTTCTCTTTTTTCCCTAGTTCCAGCTTGGGGTCTTTCCCACGGGCTACAGGCCTTCACAAACTGCTCCTGTGTTCTCCCCACAACTGCAGCTCTTCATTAACTGCTCTAGAATGTGTCTTTTCCACAGGGCACAGTCCTTCAGGAAGAGACCACTCCACAGACCCACAGCTCCTGCCAGAAAACCTTCTCCTGCATGGGCTCC
>VZTB01007291.1:176936-206052 GCA_013397245.1 Thryothorus ludovicianus
CCTCCAGGGGCTGCAGGGTGGATATTTGCTCCTCCAGGGGCTGCAGGGTGGATATTTGCTCCTCCAGGGGCTGCAGGGTTGATACTTGTTCCTCCAGGGGCTGCAGGTTCCACGTGCTTCACCATGGTCTTGTCCAAGGGCTGCAGGGCAATCTCTGCTCCAGTGACTGAAACACCTCTCACCTCTCCCCTCTTCCTTCTCTGACCTTGCTGTCTCTGCAGGGCTGTTTCCCACTGCCCACTGTCCTCCACCCTCTTTCCACAACTGCTGAGCTTTTACTTCTTCTCAAAGATATTATTAAAAAGGCAAAATCAGAATAAAATTACTCTGAAAAAAAGGGTTCTTCAGTTGAGCACAAACATAATGTAACTCCCTATTATTACTTAAATCTAGTTTGCTCAGCTCTAAAATAATAATTCAGAACAGAATTCTGTATGATTGTATTATATGCTTTCAGGGATGCAAAACAGCAATTTTTACAGGTTGGAGAGGTGATGCTTAAAAACAGACAAGGTATTTTTCTTGGCTGGACAGTAACAAGAGATATAATGAGTCATTTTTGCTGAATTAATCTACCTGTCCCAGCCCATTAGAGATATTCCTTTAGGATGTGTACAGCATAAAAACAACACTATTCCTTCATAACAAGATCATTGTTTTCCTTGCAACCATGAAAACTCTATTGATGAACCTTGGGATTCTACCCCTAACTCTAGGACAGGTTTTATACTTTCAAAGAAGTTCTTCTGCCTTGGAATCCTGAATTTCCACTTGTGAAAGTCAAACTAGAGAGTCATCCTTGTGTACTGCCAAAAAAGCAAACCTTGAGAAACATCAGCTCTACATAACACTAAACCCTTTATTCAAAGTAGCATAAATCATGTAAAAGACATATCATGTCTGCCAGTGAGCTAAGCAAAACTGGTATCAGATATATAAAAGATTTATCAAATGCCAGGCAGCCAACACTCTCAGGTGACCACCACAGGAAACATCCTGAGATCAGTATTAAGTTTTTAACTACAGATAGGCAGCCATACTCTGAAAAATCAGAGGCACAGACAGCACTTTAAGCCAAGCAAAATTTCCTCAGCTGCATTGAATTTAGGATGAGGATCATCTTCCCATTTTATATTGCTTGGAGTCAGATGATGAAAGATTTGCAGACAACCTGTGCTTGCCAGCATAGAAAAAGTTGCTAAGACTGTGCAAACAGGATTTTAATACTAAACACAGTACAGATTATTACTTGAAATCAAAACCCTTTAGCACAAAGCTGTTAAACTTATTTCCACTTGTTAAGAATGAAATTGTGAACTTTCAGAAATAAAGAATTTTTTTAATTCCTTAAAAGGCTCACATCTTTGTTTCCCCAAGCCACTTTTCCCAAGAATTAACACCAAATTAAGTAAATTAATTCAGACATCTGTAGTACCAAATAGATTCCATGTTTATAACTTAAAATATGAAATAATTGTCTAGTAAATCTAAACAGAAAATAGCTTAAAAAATTCAACTTTTACTTACCAGTATTTTCTGATTATAAAAGTCCCAAAAGATTTTACAGCTATTTTTGAGAATTTTGAACATATCACCTCCTTTCTTTTTATACAGCACTATTGCTCCCTAATAAGTACATAAAAACAGCTGAAGTATTTATCAAGTCCTTTCCTATTTTTAATTTCATAAAAACTCCAATTCTATTAGATTTGTGTTTCTAATGTAATTTTTCACTACTATAAATACTCCAAAACAACATAAGGAAAAATAAAAGCTTTCATCCTATATAAAGATTACTTTTTTTCCTGGCAAAGAAAAGAACATTGAGAGCTGCTTTTCTCCAACAAGACATAGGCTTTCCTCAGTGTTAAGAGACTGGTTAAGAGAATAGAACCCCAGCATATAATCCCTCCAAAAACAAAGTACACACATACCACCTGATTAAAGCTTTTTAACAGTTTTGCTATCTATCCATAAGTAGAATGTAACTAATAACCACTGATGTGTGAATTTACTTAGCTGAAAATGGATATAGGGAAAGGATTAGAAAACCCTAAAGATTCAATGACATAAGAAGCCTCAGTTCAGAGCTCGAGCCAAGGTCAGATACCAAGACACAGAACTTGACCCCTTTGCAACCAGAAGCTGCAGAATCCAAGGAGAACAAACTGCACCAGGAGAACAAACTGGTGCTGAATAATGGTGACAAGAACACTTTAGCAACTCCAAAGCAAATCCCACAAGTACAAGAATTTCAAGACAGAAAAAAAGGCTTAAAAGTTATTTTCTTGGAAAAGTGTAACAGTCTAGTAAAACTGAAGTGTACCTTTTACCATTTAAATTGGTCATTACAATTTATTACTCACTCAAGTAACTTTAAGATAATACAATACAATATTTTAATCTATATATCAAATACTATTTCAAAACAACTGAGGAAATATATGAATCATGTTACATTTTATGCACATTATTGATTTCTTTTCACGTCACAATAGATAAAGCCAACAACATAAGAGAAAAAATACTATTGTATCTAAGCAGCATATATTTCAGCCAATTCTCACACCTTTCTGCACAAGAAAGCCACGTAATTTCTTGAGGTATGTTTGAGCTAATGATCACTCTGCTAATGATCCATAATATTGCATATTGACAGTATTAGTTTAATGGTTATGATGAGGAAAATGAAAAGCCTAAAAGATGCAGTAATTCAGGCACATTGCTTAGAGTCGAAAAACATGAGTTCTAATCCTACCAGTTTTTAACTAAAGCAAATTATTTACTTTATATCTTAATGAAAAGATATAAAGTAGGACAGTGGAAAGATTTGTACAAATTTTACTTGAGAGTTCTGCATTAATCTTTACAACAAAATGCAGATTTCAAATCAGAAATAGCTCTGCACACTAAACTAATGATAAAGCTGACCTCTACTGTGCCAGTATAAACAATTTCACATGGCATTATTGAAGTTACAGATACTATAACTATATCTATAAAAATTAATAAAAATAGAGTAAGCTAAGGTGGACATCCCAACCATAGATGCCATCTCTCTTCTGCAGCTGGCTCTAGAACTAAAATCAATTTTATAGATCCATCAGACATGAAAATAGGCTTTAATTGTTGAAGAACTCTTGCATATTACCAACAAAAATTTTCAGAAATTAAAAAAAAAATAGCTCTGAAACATTGTATTTTAGATAAACATGAATTTAATTTCCAAGACAAAGTCACAAGGGCATCAAATAGCAAAGATATGTAAACAATAGAAATATCAGATTTTAAATAGGTAAGAAATCTTCAGCAGCATAAGGCAAATAAGTTAAAAGTTAAAGTCAAAACTTTTGCCCTAAGACAGCTGAAATGCCTGCACACATGAACCTAAAGGAGCAATATAAACTCTACTGTGTAGCATGCCCCTTTAGCTGTAGCTTAGACTTTGGCCACTACATCATTAGCTCAGTACTTTCTGCCTGCTTCCCAAAAGCAAAAAAAGAAGTCAACCCATTGATAAAAAAAATAAAGCTTTAACTACCCATCAGTGAAAAGCCCAATACTTACAATGTATTGGAATTACAAGCAGAAAAAAAATAAGAGATCCTGCACACTTATAACAATATCCTGTTTCCTTTCCAAATGTGCTTGCTTATCACAGCAGATGAGAATACTAGTCATGAAAACAAGCTTTAATCCAACTGGACATATTTCTTAAATGTTTTTATGTCTTATTAGTGGCATGCCTAGCTTGAGAGAGGAAAAAATACTTTGAAAGCATCAGCAAAGTAGTATTCCAAGTTCCACCCTTTCCCCATGAAAATACTATGTTATACATATGATACAGGCCAAGGAACTTGCACATTATGAAGGGGACAAAACCATAACCAAGTTAAAGCAATTGCTCCAGAAGTATTCTGAGCACAGATATACAGTACATGCCACTCTGCCTCATGTACTAGCACTAAATATGTGATATGCTTTACAAATCACATTATCAGAGTAAAGAAATGAGATGGAGCATTCTTAAGGTTTGACAACAGAAAGAATATTTTTTTTAAGTCATAAAGTGGACTTGGCAAAACGATTCTTTCAACACTCCAAAACAATTTTTTGCTGCATAGTCTCCATGTTGTCAAAGACAGATAAATCATTCCACACTTAACTAAAGACTTATGTGTTATTGACATCTCTTTCAGCAGAACCAAAACCATTTGGACTAATGTTAGATCTTATAAAGTAATGGAAAAGATGTGTATAGCTATATACACACACCTCCACTTAATATATATATACACACACATAAAGTGTCATAAAAATTAAAAGCTTGGTGTATATATGCTAAAAATTTTTAAAAATATGAATATATAAAAAGCATATACTTTCTTGACCACTACAAGACCAAACCAGCATCCACGACCTTCCTTTTACCAATTATTGCCAATAGGAAGCTGAGGAGCTTGTCTGCCCTTTCTAAAAGATGATCAAAAACAAAGTAAGAGATGAACTGTTCAAGAAGAGTCAGTCTTTCTTATGAGAGCTTCACAGAAAGGCTTAGTTAATCCAAATTCCCCTGCAGGGGAACAAAACCTAGGTATCATTCTACCTAGTATTTTGCTCATGCACAGTATTGACAAGCAAATGAATAAATGAACATTGGAAAGAAAAGCATTGGAAGAGTTTCTTTTTCAGATTCAAGATATATACCTGAAACTACTTTTAGCTAAAAGAAAACCAGTAAATTAAGGTCATTGCACTAAAAGCTGGCTTGTTTACCTTCAAATAAACTGAGGTCTCTTCGTAGCCTTGGTCCATAAAGCCCTTCTAAAATACTTTCAAAACCTGGAGACAAAAGAAACATTTAAAACAGTAAATAAAAAGTTTCTTAAAACAAAGCAAATTCCAGAGAACTGGAAACAAATATCCTCAAACTCTAAGAGCAATTCCAAAAATTGTTACACTTATCAAACAAATATTTACTCCTTCTACTATAGTAGAACTCAAGAGCATTAGAAGATAAAAATAAGACAAGGCAACTGCCATCTGCCCAAATCAGCCTATTAAGCCATGCCCCAACAACCTCATTAGACTTAAAATAACTACCACAGAATCCTAAAGGTGGAGGATTAGCCTCATAGCTCTAAGCAAGTGAAGAAGTTTCTCTCTTAGCCTAAGAACTAGTCATGTATAGGAAAGGAAAAAATTAAAAGAAAAAAAACATGAAAATTTCAAGTTCAGAAACTTCTCATGAACTCCTGAAACAACATAATCTGAGCAAGCTAATATTATGACAAACAGAAAAAAAAGCAAGCTTCTTTTGCTTCTGATACCATGACAATGCTCTCTAGTCCTCTGTATCCATATAGAAACATTTTAAAATTGAGGATTAGATAAATCCAATTATTTTACAGATTTACCAGTTAGTCTGTTTAGGTTATTTAGTAAAAATTAAATACTTCAATAAAGTGATGAGACACAGTGCAAATCAAATGATTGATAATCAATAAAAATAAAAAAAAAAAATAAAATTTCAACCCCCTCCCCCCAAAAAAGCACAACAGATGAAATATGATGACAATTTACAGCATCAATATAACAGAAGTTTTGTTCAATATAGAAACAGTTTCCAAGCGCCCCCCTTTCTCCTTCCAAATAATAAGCTTATTTGAAAATAAGAGGATAATTCAAAGCAGCATTTGAAGGTTCTCATTCTTTATACTAAAGGCCTCTCTGTAGCTATTTTGCTAGACCAGAACTTTGCAAGACTATTTTATCATCACAACACATAAAAGATACCAAAATCTTCAGGAAACAACTGCCATCAACAAAGAACATTCAGAATCACAAAGTTTGCTCATCATGTGATGTCTTCTAAGACAACTCAACATCCTGTTCACTCACCAAAAGTTATATTTACTTTTTGGTTTAGATTGTATATACACTGGTATAAGGAAGAATAAATATGTACCATATTTGAAGCAGAAAAGGGAAGTTATCTTAACACATAGGAGCTGTTCAGTTTGACAAGTCAGATTTTGTTAAAATTTGCATTGCAAAGTAATTTTAATATATGGATTATACTGTGAATCATTTATAATCTCTACAAATCTTCTACTTGAGCTATAAATGGATTTATATATTTATATCTTGAATTATATGGCCTTCATTTTCCATTTCTCTTTGTAGTAAATATAGTACCATGAGACAACACAAATTAAATTACAAAACCACTCTGCTCTAACAAATACATATACACATATCTTTTAAACAGCCTACAAGAACTAGAAAGCAAAAAGCCCAGGCACACACTAAAGTTTACCTTAAAGCATCATCCAGTGACTCTTAGATTAGATGGAATATAAATTCACATCATATTAGCATTGCACAAATTCCCTGTTCTGGCTTCAAAGGGATACGGACAAAAAAGGCAAGAGAGATGAAGCCTGAAGTTAAGAGAGCAATCCTCCCAACACTAGAGAGCAGAAAAACAAAACACACCACGTGTATTGCCATTAGTGTTACAGACTGTAAGCCATTTTAGGTCAGCAGCTAGTTACATTCTGCCAAGTCACTGTCCCTGGGTAAAGAAATGAATGAGCAGCTCTTGGAGACAACTCTGCTCATTTCAAAGAGCAAATGGCAACTCCTATTCTTCAGGACTTTGTCAATCAAACAACAGGAAGCTTGTTTGCCATCCCAGTCAGCACCCAAAACCTCCTTGGTCTTTGGACACCTACCACCCCTCCCACCCTGTGGTACTTGTTTCTGCCTTTACGTTTGTCCTTATCTGCCTGCCCTGCCAGCCTATGCAAAACCTTGAGTGCAGCTCTGTAAACTGCAATTTGTCAAGGAATAATGCAATCTCTAAACAGACTTCCATACAGCTAGTATTAAGGATGGCAAATAGCACCCTGTGGGAATTGTTGGGGGGTTTTGCTGGTTTTTTCTTTCCTTGCCCTGAGGAAAGGATATACCAGCCCGCTTCTTTGCTAATTCACCAAACTTAATTCCATCCTACCCATCCAAAGGGCGGCTTCTTTTCCTTAAGTAGTACAGAACTTCTCCAAGGAGTCACAACAGACTTACCCTGCCCAATCATTTGCTTCCTCACCTTTGGATACTGGATGCCTTCTTTTATAAGAACACTTATTGTACAACCTAAGAACATCAAGAGAAACTTTTTTTCTGACCATAGGCTACAATTTTCCCAGGAAGCACCTGTGTTACTTCCATGCTCCACAAAGTACTACTGCCTTCCAGCAAAACTGATACAATTTTAGTTGAACCTAAACACAGAGATATATCTTAAGTTTCTAGTACTGATGAATGAATACTGGCACTGTTTCCTAAAATGCAACCATCTGGACACAAGCAGCTCAATAAATCTTTGTTTTTCTTCTTGAGTCAGTATGCTTAAGCAAACAGTAGTAGCAGATTTGGAACTCTCCAGAACCTGAAGAGTCTATAGAAATCAGTCAGAAATACACTTTGCTTCTATTTTTTATGATTCATTAATGGAAAAAAATTTGCTTCAAAATAGTTTTACAGAAATTGCTGTCTCATGGTGGTTGATTGCCTCTGATTCCAAACTGCCTTTCAAAACTGTTATTTGAGATCTGACACTTTCTAGCTCCAAACAGAAAAGCAACACTTGGTTCTAGTAACTATCTTGATCTGTCAGACTCCTCCTTTCTCGAATAAATTTAGTATATCTTCATGTAGAAAGAATCAGTTTTCTTTATTATCTAACACCTTTTAAAATCCAAGATAGGTTCCGCCAACAGTCTTCATAAGTAGAAATTTGTGATAGAGCTGGTCTCTTAACCCAGTTACAAGTTTCCACAGTTTGTATTTCTGAATAAAGCTGTCAACAGGGCTTTTTTTCCCCTATATTAACTCTCCCTCCTGCCTTTCCCCACCAACAATACTGCTTTCCTCACTCGGGGCTGGGATAGGACAGCAACTCCTCCAAGGAGGGAGGCTGAAGCTGTGACCTCCAGCAACAGGAAGGGGGCTCTCTTTTTCCATCGGTAGCTATTTGGGTTTGGAAAAGGCAAACAGCCCAGGAACAAGTTCTATCAGGTTTGGCGAATAAGCCATGGGTCACAGCCAAGGCCACCAAAAGGAAGCAAAAGGTGACAGTAACTGCAGACTCTCAGCAGCTAGACTGGCTGTCTTAGAAGTTCAGCTCTTGCCTCTGATCCAAACCCAGAATGTTCCAGAGAAACTCATGGCTCATCTGGCTGTTGAAAATTTCATCTGTTACCCATCTACCTGGGCACCATGATACAGCCAAGTGATCTTCAGGAGACCAGACTAACGACAGGAGCACAGGCACAATGGTGAATGACACCAGGTGTCAATGTAATAAATAACAGAGCTCAGGTGTTGATCCAAGGTGAGGGCTTTCCTAGGGCAAACAAACATCCTATGGGATCAACATCTCACTACGTCTGCAGGCAAGACTTCAGCTCTTACAACATTAGGATCCTTTGAGAAACAGAGTGCTTGAGAAAGACAGGATCTATTTGATAATGCAAATCATCATTGCCAACAGGCTTGCCTCATAATGAGGTCTTCAAACTAGGTTTGTCAGGAAACTGAAGCCTAGAAAGGAAGAGAATGGCAGAGAGGGTAAATGCACACAAGGACCTTACAGTCCCCCCTGAACAAGTGGCATAAGCAGGGACACACCTTAAGTAAGCAGATGAAACTTCAAAAAACAAAAATACCCCCCAAAACCCATCACCATTAAAAAAACAAAATCAAAAACAAAAAAAGGCTGCACAATCACCAAAATCACCAAGACACATGCTGGAAATGCAACGTGCCAGGACACAAGCAAGTCAGGGGATTCTGTGGTGTCCGGAGGACAAAGCTGCCTGAGGTGATGGGCAAGCTCAATAGGGAGGCACTATGTAGCTGCTACTCATCATTAAATAAGAGATTATCAGTGATGTGACAGTTAACAGTGGCCTTGGCCACAGCAGCCATGAGATGGAATGCAGGATCCCGAGGGAAGTGAGGAACTTGAATAGCTCAGTAATTCTCTGTGGGCTCAGTAGTCACTGATTTACATCCCTTCCTCAAGATGGGGGGAACACAGTGGAACTGTGGGATGCTGTACTGTCTTGTCTAAATCAGAGAACTCTCTTAAGGGCCAAGGGTCTATGGCAAGCTTTTTATTGAGTTATCCTACTATTTTATAAAGTCAAAAAAATTGCAAGGTTAAGAGCAATTACCACTATTGAGCGATTAAAAAAAAATACTTTGTGAATTAAGTCCAGTATGTTAAGTGTCCCTACCAGTTCACTCAGATTTAAAACAAGATAATTAAGTCCAAAGCAAGTCTTCAGACTGTCTTCATAACTTTTTAAATAAAAACTTAAGAAGCTATGTATCAGCTGCTCACAAAGTTTAAATCATAAAGTTTTCCATAATGTTTTATCACTGTAAACGACTTAGTGTATGAAACATCTTAAAGCCTATCTACACATTAAAAAGTGTCACACATGACCAGTGCAGACTGTAAAATTCTTGGTCATGAATAAAACAGAGTAATAATTAAATGGATATACCATGGAAGCTTCCAACATTGTGCACCTAGAGGTACTGAAGTGATTGATATCCAGGGACTCTTCCTCATGACCAGATGCAGCCTTTCCCCATCCTACTCCTCAGCAGTGGCTGCAGGGCTGTGAGTTACAAAAGCCTTCTCCATTCAGAAACAGCCACACAGTCGCTGGCACTGTGGAAGCAATGCATACTCTGCTGCACTAAGCCTAGAGAAAATCATGAGGTGAAGATTGACAGAAATTTAAATGCAAAGTTGGTCTAGGTTAATTTTGGGCAGATACAGTAATTGGACGGTTACACAATACAAACTGAGGTCGGACAGGTTTAGCAATACATTGGCTATTGTTCTTCCAAAAGCTTTATCTCCATGTTTCTGAGAGGAAACAGTTACTTTAGCCTCCAAGTTGAATTCAACACCCATCTCCCTCCTTCCCTCCCCACATCCTCTAAGTGAAAGAAGACTGCAAATATGTTTTCAAAAATTTTAAATGACTCAGACTATGTGTTAGAAGAATACCCAAAAAAAGAATAAATATCATGTAATAAGTGGAAGCTGACATTTCACTACCACTTTCAAATGAACCACTTAGTTCAGATAGGAATCGGATTTACCCTATAGTTGGGAAAGAGAACAGCGATATATGCACAGGTTGTATTAAAAAGTTTTTGATAGATTTGGTACACCCTACATCACATTAATTTCATGATTCCTCTGCTCTTGTGTATGGCCATATTAACTCCTGAATTTGTATGTTCTTTTCAAATGAAAGTCCATTTCATAAAAGCAGATATATTTCCTTTCCTCTTTGACTTTTTGTTTCTTTACTAGTCTTTTTTCTCTTCCTCTTTCCATGTTTCTGGTTAAGAAGTAATCCAATTCTAGGGCTTTAGCTACAAGGCTTTTTTTTTTTTAAAGCCTGTATTTGGGACATTTACTAAAGTGTAACCATTTTTAGTTAAATAATTTTAATAAAGCACTTTTTATTTGTTTTTTTTTACTCAGTGCTAGAACACAACAATAGTAAATCTCAAGAGGAGCCTCACAAAACTTGTACAAACTATAATAATGACACCAATGACCTCACAAGTAAGCCACCTAAAAAATCCTTTTGCTTGTACTTGCTCTCCCCTCCTCTGATCTGCTGCAGCTTTTCCAGTTTAGTAAAGTATAAGCTTTTTACCAGTTCATCTGCTCAAAGATAAAAGTGCAAACACTTTTAAATAATTTCTGGTTTGATATTTTTTATTAAAAAAAAAAGCCATAAAGACTGTTTTTTCATATCTGTGGATGCATACCAGAAACTGAATGCTCCTTACAGTGACAGAAAAAATTTAAATGAAAGAGGGAGGTGCTTATCAAGATTGCTCATCTGATTCATAGTTACTGCTCTGCTTTTCATCTAATGTGGAAGCTCACCCTTTAGATGAGATCCTATTGTCCTCTTTAAGTTGCTCTGTGCGTTCATGAATTTGGAAGATTCTGGGTACATGCAAATTAAGTTCTGCTCCCTCCCTTCTATCCCTGCATTTCATCAGCTGGGCACAGGGTAAGAGCTGCACACTGCTGGGGCAGTGCAGGACAGGGCATGCAGGAGCACTTTTACTACAACAAAATGAGATTTAGCTTCAAGCACTACTCTGGAGGCATTGTAGGATAAAAAAAAGAACCTCGAGGCTCCGTAAAACACAATTTTGTTAGCTTAGGAAAGTTAGCAGCAGTGTATGTTAAAATCTTCACAACTTCTTGTGCCTCAAAGTTTACTACCATCACTTTGTGGCTTAACACACGAAGAATCATGTCTGAATTATGGCAGTTCAAGTTTTATTGAAGTCCAAAACACTTCTTATGTAAAATCAGGCCTCACTCTTACTCCTACTTAAGATCCTGTTAAGTAACAAGCATCAGCAAGGAAGATTCAAGTATCCTTATTTTTTGAATTTAATATTCTCAGCAGAGAAAATAACTAAAAGTTGAAGAAAAAAATTTGCACATTTTAAGCAGTGTGGAGTTTAGCCCATTAATGTTGCTTTTTAAAATCAAAATTAATGGAAAAGCAGGTTCAGAACTGCTGATTTCAATTCTTAAAAGGTTGCAGAATTTAATAAATGGTCTTTAAAATACAATTAGGAAAATCCATAAGGTAACATTTAATGAGTTTGAGCACCATACTGCTGGACACAGCACTAAAATTAAAACTTCTTTTGTTTTTTGGTGTGGTAACAGCTACAGTTACTTTACCCAGCTGTTAAACAGACTAGATAGCAACTCAAGAGTTAAATTTCTGTTTCTGCATTTGCCTCTAAACACTTAGCTAGCTGACAAATGAATTCTGTTCCCATTCTGAAGTCATATAATCTGTATTTTGAGTTGGTATTTCTTGATATACAAGGATTATTACATAATTTGTATGAGGAGTCTCAGAATCTAAAATCACATTGGAAAGAACTTATGGACAAGCAAGGACTGCAAGACAGATCCTGCACACTGGTTTATGCCCCAAACAACAAAGAACCTCCTCCACCACCCGCCCCCTTCACCCCACACACAGCAGCTTCATGCCAAGGTATGACACACAAACACAAATTTCTGAGCTAAAACTCACCATGAGAAAAATGAACTCAATTCCCCCCCACTATCCCTGTAACTTCGCCCTTTTTCACACACCTGAAAAGTAATTCCTTTTGAAAACAGCATGTAATTAAAAATATTACTATATCTAAATCAAAAACTTCAGTTCTCCTTCTCCCCATTCTGTACATTTTCACAACTGCATTATTTAGCTTGGACAACTATAGGAGTATATCTGGAGGAAATTTTGTGGTTTGCCTCACAAAGGCAGCTACCTTGGATTAAAACAATCATACCACAGTCAGAATTCAGCTTCATTGGTTTTAAGTATTAGAATTGCCTTTAATTTTTTTTAAAAAATAATCTACCTCAGGCAGACAAAGCACTAGTTGCAGCTTCCCTGAAAAAAACCCTTTCACTTTTCTTCAAATTTTCTCTCAATAGTGCTTCAGTATTTACTGATAAATATTATTTATCATTAATACAGATGCAAGAGTAGGAAGCAGTACTTTGTTTTAGCTTATTTAAAAAAGAAAGGTCATCTGCCTTTCTTACAAGTTATCTCTTTCATAGGAAAGGGTCCTGGAGCTCATGTTCAGTCATTTTTTAGTTTCTAAACAAGTTAACTCACAGCTTTCTGAAATACACACCTATGTTCTCCAGGTGCAGCTTTCACTCTGTTGTCAACCATTATTTGCCACTACAGAAGAGAACTGGTTTATCTGAAAAATGATTATCTGATCCAAACTTCTGCACTCTTTTTGTATCCAAAAAAAAGTTATTACCATTTATTACTCAGATGGCTGAGTAATAAACACACACTCTTAAGGGGTTTGAGTTTCTAATACATATAAATGATATCAGAAACTCAAATCCTTTAAGAGTATGTGTTTATTACTCAGCCATCACCAAGTTCCTTTCATATATCAGACCACTCTCAATTATGCAGAAAATATTTTATGAGCTTTCTAATTCATAATTTTGAAAAAACATAAAATAATTACATCATTTTTTTTATATCTAGTTACCTTTATCCCACCACTAGGATATAAGCAGAAATTCCCTTAGAACTTGTTAAAGGAGAATACTCTGTAGAGAAGAGTTCTTTTAACATTTTATAGGAGTGAAGCAGTGTGTTTAAAAGAGAAACTTAAATAAAGCATTAACATCTGTGCCTGTTTCTTTTGCCTCTCCTTTCCTTCCACAGGTCAGCACCTGTCCTCTCTGCCCTCTCTCCTCCTAAACCATAGAAGGATTCATAATTTTAGTCTTGCTTATATATTGAAATAAATCTTAAAGTCACAGGGTTTTTCTGGTTGATGGTGGCTTGTTTTAGTTTGGTTCTACTTATATATTTGTTTTTAAATCTACTACTGCAACAATCTGGAAAGGATTGACTATAGTATGAAACAATTGAAGCACTGAGATTAAAAAAAAAAAAAAAAAAAGCAATAAAACCACTCCCAAATACAAACAGACAAACCAGTAATCAAACAATCACTCTTTTGCCAGTTATACAAATGGCAGAATAAAAAACAAAAAAGTAACTTGTTAGATAAAATACTTAAGATACAAAGCATGACAATGGAAGCAAAAATTACTGTATCTTTACTAAAACATTTTCTTTTTCTTGTTTATAATGTCACTACAGAATATCTATTCTTAAAATACATTATTTGATAAAGTGTTGGCCAGATTATCAGGTAAAAAGAACCATTTTTCTTGCAGAAAAATTCTTGAGACTTAATTTAGGACAGATATTGCATTGGAATGGAGCAGGGAGGGGGCTTCTGTTGAATATGCTGTCTAGCTTGAATCCATTTATTGCTTACAGCACTAAAAAATTCTCTTATAATAGAAAGTTCTAAACATTTAACTTAAAACACTCATTTTCTTTACCATATTGATTCAGTTCCCTGAGCAAACAGGAACCAACATACCAGAGATTCCAAAATGAAAGGGAGGAAATCCTCTATTTAGACTCCAATACAAATTCCAAACCATAGCTAAAATGATGCTTTTCCTTCTCTGCAAATCTTGACTCGAAGAACTAATGCAGCTGAGGACACTGCTGCTGCCAGCAAGGCAGGGTGGCCAAAACTTGAAATGAGACTGCAGAACCATGTCAGTTCTAACTGCTTGCTTCTCACTCAGGATAAAAACCCTTGGTTTCAACTCTCTATGCTGTGCTTTATTCTGGGGATGAAGACAGTGATGAAATATAGTTTCAGAAAAAAAGAGGGAGACTGACATTGGCCATACCTCAGAGGCAGAACAAAAAGAGGAAATGTCATGCCTCCCCCCCAATTGTTCAGAATTTTAAAGAAAAGGCTGGCAGCCAACGGGGGTGGGAGAAGGAAGTTTTTGTAGGTTAAATAAAGACTGCAATTAGCATCAACCCTGAGTTCAGGTACTTATAAATCACAGCAAGAAAAATGAGGTTCAATAAAAAGGGAAGCAGCTCCATTCTCCAAAGCAATCATCTATGGCAATGTCTCCTTGCACACTTGTAAACAGGAGAGCTCAACATGACACCTTTTACCTTACCTTCTGACATTTCCAAAATTAAAAGTAGATTTAATTTCTAATGTAGCAGCCAGGTATTCTGAGATGATTATGTTATTTATAATTTACAAGGCATAAGGAAGACACTTCAGAAGTGACTATGCTGCTCTGTGGATAGGGAGAGAGAAAAATGCTTTCAAGTGACAGTCACTAAAACTTCATTTCTGTTCTCTCTAAAAACTCTTTGAACAGCAATCTAATCCCAGCTGCTGCACTGGGACATTTAAATATGGAATTGGTGTGAATATTGGATGTTCTTCAGACCAAAGCCTATCCTGCCTTTCTTTTTCCAGGACTCTACATCAGAGCTAGACAGATACCAACTGTTGTTACTCAGAACAGCGCTGGCAATAATTTGACCAGTTCATAGCTTGTATCCTTAAAGGAGGAAATTAAGAGGGAGGAAGACACTGTAAAAGAAGATTACATCCAGCTTGGAAAAATGCTCATGACTTCATCATTTGGTATCAATTTAAGTGTTTTACAGCATGGGGAGAATAATGCCCCAGAGTAAGGCATAGAAACAACTGTCACTTTCAGGAAACCATGTGCCTAAAGCACATGACTGTTTCCTAATTATCATTTAAGATTTACAAGAGGACTAAAAGATTTGGCTATTTTACCTAACAAATTTAGAATTGTTAGACAAATTCTTTTCTTCTACATGAAGGCCTAGTCAGATGTTCACCAAACCACAGAGAAGTCAAGCCCACAGGGAGTCTGTAACAATGAATAGGTCACAACACTATTTTACTATTATGCAGTATCACACATGCAACCAGCATCTGGGAGAAAGTCTAGGAGTCAACTACCAAATAAACAGGTCTTGCACACTTCCTGGATTATCAGGATCAAAGAACATTTGGCTTCTCACTAAGGAAAGCTGTTAGAAAAGAACATTTATCAGAAAACACCAGTTCACTGAGCCTAAAAAAATAAAATTAAAACAAAACAAAAATCAAAACAAACCAAAAACCCCCCACAACATTCCTAGCCTGATGGGCTTTTGAAAAACTGAAGCTTAGGATTCTGTTACACCATGTGTCTGCAAGCTAATAAACTTACAAGCCTTCAGAGCAGCCCATGAAACTGATGCCTGACATTAAGTTTTACAAGAAAGCGGAATTTCAGAAGAGAATCAGTTTCAAGGGAATTTTCAGGTTTCTTTTCAATTATAATTTCTGTGTCACTCAACCTGTCTATTCCCCACAAATAGCTTTGAAATGATGAACTGGAGATAAGTCATTCATCTCTCCCAGCAGATTCCTCTTCCTCCTATTCAGAAACTATTTTATATTGAGAAACTATTTGCTGGTTTCTATTATTTAGAAAGAATGAAATTGACTGAAATCCTGTAACAAGACTGCACTTTAGACTTCTTACCTGCTGAAGCTCCAGAAGGAACAGCTTCTTGTATTAAGCTACCAAACTATAACACAGTGAGTGAACTATCAACTCCATAAACCTCAGTGTCAAATTCTTCAATATATTTATTTTCAAACATATCATTAACACAAATGCTGAAACCAGATCATTAAAATACATTTTAGTAATCCTAGAAGTATCACAATGTTAGCATGAAATGAGTGGAACATACCTTTTTAATAGCAGTTAATTTCTTCATTTTGTCTTAAGTTGACTTTTCTGCATTTTATAATACCCATGCCATGTATTTTCACCTTTAACACACAGGTTATTTTTATGAACATCTAGTTTTAAAAAAATAAGCCAATAACCCCCCCAAGCCCCTCTAACAGAATCCAGGCAGAATCTGGCTTTGCAAATTAGACAAAATTTAGTGCCAGCAATATGCTAACAAGCAATCAATTTTTATCTATAAAAACTTTAAATAAAAATTTTTGACTATGCTTGCTTCTCTAAAAAAATATTTTCTGGTGCTCAAGGCTAAAATTGCAAATGCCTCAGATGCTCTTGTTAGATTGAAAGAACTCAGCCAAACTGTGATTTCAAAGCAGTTCTTAAACATGTTCAGTGAATGAAAGAAAAGCTGACATTGCTCAAGGCACACAGGCAGTGCATCTCAGCTCACAGGCCATGGACAACCAGCCTGGAACCTGCACCATTTAAGTCATCATCTGTTGAACTTGCAGATTGCACTGAAATGAACAGGCATAAGTTTTCAGCTCTTTAACTTTTGATTAAGAAGGCTGAATTCTTTCACTTCCCCCTGGTGATTAGAAGAGTAGCAATACAGAAAGAAAGACTTTTAACACAAACTTTACGTTCCCATTGGGCATTTTCAACAGATAAAAGATGTCACATATAAGAAGAGAACAGAAAAAAGTCTCTGGGATTTGCTTTTAGTATTTGACACAATTCAAAAGATTAAGCAGGTGTGATTGGGTTTTTTTTTTGGTTTTATTTTTTGGTATGGCTTTTTTTTCTTTAAGCAATTAGCACGCATCTGTAAAAACTTTTGATAAACTTCCTCCCAATCATTACATGGCACAAGATAAAGCAGAAAATGGTAAGCTTCAGAGTGTGGGACTTGAGCTCATCTGCAGTGGAACAGAATTCATATAGCACTCAAATTCAACCATATACTAGATGAGAGAATTTACCAGATTTCTGAACAGTTTTGTATTGAATTTCTGATTAGACTCTATAAAATTCACATTACTGACAACTGTCCAGCCTGAGTTGGGGAGCAGGGAGAACACCACAAAGGAAAACCAGATGCATTTTTTAAGTACCTAGTGGCAAGATTCTGAATACTTGAATCATATTGGGAACAGATGAACAGAACAAGGCAGATGGGTTTAAACAGCTACCCTGTCTTAGAAACACGCTGTTCCTTCTAAATTCCAGCACTGTCTCTTCCTTAGCAAAAGCAAACATTCATTATTTCCACAGACAGTAATTCTCACTTCTAAAGTTGTTAGTCTGCTTTAAAAACTAAGAGATACTTCTTTACTTTATAATAGGGACATTCACTTTTTTCCTTTTTTGCACAGTATATTCCTTAAAACAAACAACTCAGCACAAATTCTGCACAGAGATCAAGCAGCAGAAAAAAAAAATTATTCTAATCAGTTGTTTTGGGGTTCATTTCCTTTTCACCATAAGAATCATAAATTATAAGATAAATAGAAAAGGCAGAATCTTTAGCAGAGTTCATTATTCCACTCAGTTTAGTGACCTTCTTTGACCCAAGACAGCCATAACCCATTGCTTCCTATAAGTCTCAAGCAAGACAAAACAAGAAACTTCAGTACTTTGAGCTGATCTGTAAGTCAAATACTTTTCCCTCTTAATGAAACAACTTGGAAAGACAACTGCAACCACTTAGGGAAGCCAACTGAACTGCAAAGTAAAGAATACCTGAATAGGATTTCTTAAATGAAAGGAGTGATTACAATCTGAATTTCCAGCAAGAGGGAAAAAGATCAATCTCAGTGCCAACATTCTGGAAAACTTAGTATAAAGTTACTTACCAGGTACCAAATTTCTTGAATCAGTCTCATAGATCAAGATCATTCATATCTCTCAAACAAAGAGTAAAAACCCATTTATTACTTATCAGAAAGGTGGAGAAGGAGAGAGGAGAAAATGCCTGATTGCCACTTGAGATGCTGAATGCATGAAGCCGTCGAGTATCCAGTTTGCAACTATCCTGAATGCCACTTAATCAGGTCAGTTAAGGGCAGCTGGAGAAGTGTAGCACCACACAGAGCAAGGGAGAGTTAACAGCTACTTCAAATACACAGCACCGTAAATCACTACCAAGTGACTACTCTCACAGACAGCAGTAGAGGCTTTTTTGGGTCTTTGTAGTTTATGATGCTGGTGCCTGAATGAGGCAGGCAAGATGAATGATTCGACTCTTCAGCCTGCAAAGACGCCAGGATCTCCTCAGACAGTAAGTGAGAAATTACTTCAAGTTACATGAAGTAGCAGCTATCAAACTACTGCTGTACGTGACGACCTGGAGTAAAGGCGTGGGCCAGCAAAACCCCTTCCTGAACCACTGGACAAGTATTCTTAGAGTCACCAATTAAGAGACACATGCAGCAAGTAATATCACAGACTTCAATAACCTAAATTCATCATGCAAGTTTCCTCGGGTCACACTACAGTGTGTTTCTCTCACAGCTGTGTAACTGCAGAAAGCATTGACTACCTAAATAAGAAATCCATGATTAAATTTTCAGTTCACTCTTTGAAGGTTTGTGGGACAAGGAGTGCTCACCAGAGATGCCAACAGTAATTCAGACGTGACTGATTTACAGACAAACACTTGCTCAAAAATTCTGCTATCTTAAGATTTACTAAGGAGTTTATCTGTAATATGAATTCTCCAGCAAAACTCTGATGTTTTGCAGAGGAGCTCTAGCTTTTCCTTAAAGCTCAGTTCTGTGCAAGTGACGTAGTGAGGTACTAAGACCCAGGGCTCCTCTACCATTGCTTCTGAGGGCCGTGCACAAAGTTGACCTAGTGCCACTGCTGAAGGCAGTTTTTCACATCATCACTAAGCTCAGAGCCCTCTGGACACTTCCAATATTTCAAGACACCATAAGTTCCAAATGGACCATTTCTTATTAAATCTAATTTCACTAGGGCAGAACCCATTTGTTGAGAGTCAGTAGACTTTGACAAGGATGCAGATGGGAAATAAAGGTACTTTCCAATATATCCTAACCAGTCTGATGGTCTTGTTGAAGAAATTATTTCTGAGAAGGTATAACATCTGGCATTTCAAAAGGAAGGCAAATATGAGTTTAAGGGAAGGTCTGTAGCTGCTGTTTACAAAACAGTAAGGGATTAAAGCAAACTGCAGTAAGGCACCTAAGAAAGACGAGAAAGGCAGAAAATCAAGAGCCACATCACATTTCTGAGGTCCTTAGATAGCTGTGATGGCTTGGTGACATGGAACAGGAGTGCATGTTTGTGGACACCACTAGAGCAGACTGGTAGTAAGTGCTTATGGCATATACATCAGTTAGAGTTAGGACAGATGTGTTGTCATGGTTTAACCAATTTAAACACCAACTGGCATCTCAAGACAAAACTTTGTCAAGCCTGCAGGGAATCGTGCATGTAAAACTGGTAGAAATGACAAAAAATGAGGAAGACAAGAACAAGTAATGCTGAAGGAGATGGTCAAGCCTCAAGAAGACAATTTCCTTAAGAGTAAGTTTTACCTTGCTACATACATTTAATCAACAATTAAAAGAAGCGTTCAAGTACATTGCATGTACTCTGGCTCATTGCATAAACTGAGAATATGATGTAGGTCTCAAAGATAAATAACATTTCATTTCACATCTAATTAAATGATATGCAGAAACACACCTGTAATGAAGAACCCAAAAAGAGCTGCACAGTTGAAATTACTTTGACCAAAGATCTCACTTCCTGACACATCACAGGACAACTATAATTGAACAAGATTTAGGCATCAACACAAAGAGGTGTGGCAGGACTTCAATCCAGAGAGCTTTGAAACTCTCTGAATTATCTCAGGAAGATCTTTGACCTCAAAAACCACAACAGAGTGGAACACACAACAGGTGGCAAAATTCCCAAATAAACAGGGATCACAGAACAGCTTTGCTTGGAAAGGACCTTCAAGCTCCTCTAGCTCCAGCCCCCTGCTGTGAGTAGGGACAACTTTCAAAATGGCAGAAGTGAGTACAGAAACCATATTCCACAACAGTCAATGTACTGTATCGCTCTCCAGTTTGTTTTTAGTCAGTTAAATTCTACTCATGAAAGTTGAAGGATGCAGAGAAAAACAGAGATGGTCCGGGAAGAATAAG
Organism: Thryothorus ludovicianus; assembly: GCA_013397245.1. Lineage (NCBI taxonomy): Eukaryota > Metazoa > Chordata > Aves > Passeriformes > Certhiidae > Thryothorus > Thryothorus ludovicianus. The sequence continues at coordinate 197,427 of VZTB01007291.1, forward strand.
AAAATTGAAGGAGCATGTACCAGAACCACAGGTACCTCCACAATCCCTGCATTATTTAGCTGATAGCAGAGCAAACTTTTCCAAGTTTGTCACAGCTAGCACTCAAGTCCATATACAGAACAGTCCAAGACAGCAGTAAAACTCAAAGAGATTCCATTTTTCTTCCCCCTCATCAGTGGCTAACACCAGAATGACCTGCATATGAACTAAGGTCACAAAACAGTAGCCATTTGAAAATCCTCCCCCATTTTCAGATTAGGGGGCTCAATAGCTACACTCAAGTGAAGTCAGATCTTCACATTTAGCTGAGCCTTGCTGTGGCACACTCTGTTCTGTGAGCCAAACTGCCAGCTGCAATCATAAACAGGGTTCCTTTAAAGCAGTCTTCCATAATCTACATTAAATATGGCAGCAATACTAATTCACTGTTAATCAAAAGATTAACTGTTAATCAAAAGTTTTACACCAGTAGCATTTTAATCTGGCATTACTAAATGGTGTAGTGCTTTTAGAATGGAAAATAAAACTTTTAAATAAGATATACAAAGCTTTTTGACAAAAGTTATGAAAAGGAGTGTATTCAACCCTAGATTAATTACACTGCCCTCTGACTTCTTAGTGAATCAGCAGACAAGAAATGCATTAAAGCTAGTTTCTAAAGCTAAATATTCCATAAAATTCCATGAAAGTGGAATTATGACAGTGAGAATTATTATTCACATATAAGACTGACCAGCCTTTAACCAAGATGATTTGAAGAAGCTGAGAATTGTGGAAGGAAGAAGATAAACACTTAAAATCTGAAAATTTAGCATTTTTAAAATAAACTAGCAACATTTTACAATAAAACACACTGCAAACCAGTATTTTTCCCCACTAAACAGCACTTCAAACATGAGTAATCAATCCCCAGCAGCCACAAAAGCTAGGATGCCTCGTAATCGGATATCAGGACTCTACTAAGTTATACACAAACTGAAGGAAAGGAACACAGTTAGAGGTCACAAATTCAGTGAACGTTCATTTACCAACAAAATTTAAAAAAATTTTAAAGAAGGAAAAGAAAAAAATCACATCTAGTGACATTTACCCAACCCACACTCCTGCAATACAACAAACACATGCTGCTATGGAGATACAAGCCTGGATGGATGCTGGGAACCAAATACAAGAGCAGTAACTGAGATATTAGAAGAATTTTGCCAAGAATAGGATGTTTATCTAAGAAGGGGTTAATCCAGCTTCTCAAGATACTACACAGGAACCTGGACTGTGCCAGAAGTGGAAATAAAAAAAAACCCTGACACGTGGCTCTTTGATCTGCACAGTGCCATGCTGCTGACCACGCCCCATAAAAAGGAATTCAGCCTCCCCAGCTCAGTGCATTTCTGCAGATTCAGAGTTCTCTGCTCTTTGCAATACATCTTCTGTGCCCTTACACAATCAAACAGATGAGCCACTACTATCCATCTTCCCTACTCTACCTCTTCCTGGCTTCTTTATGCCTTCAGTGAATGGAAGGATAAAGAGGTAGATTAGTAGTAGAAAAAGAAGAGATGTATCACATAACAACTTTAAACTCCCAAACAAGGCTGTGCTTGATTTTGGTTTTGTGTTCTGTGTTTTTTTTTTTTTCCTAATGTATGGTAGCTAAATTTAGAATGTCATGTTTTCAGAAGTTTGATACTATACATGTGAACCACACCAATTCAGTGCTGTTCCAACCTCTATTAATATTTCAACTTATCTTATCAAAGTTCCCACCAAGCACATTGAAGAGAGCAAAGTTCAAGAATAACATAAAAGACAGCAGTTCTAACTGGGAGGAAGAATTTTAAGTTAATGAGCTCCATAAAGCTCTGCCCGACCACTACACTTTACATAAACACACTGAACTCTAAAGGTTAGAACAACAACTTTGTTTGAAGCCCTCATACCTGAGTCATATTCAAGAAAAAGGGATCCATTGTAATCACCTACTCAAAACATCCCTATAATGGAGCTGAAAAATAAAAAAGGCAAGGGTGGAAAAGGGAAAGAAGTACTAATTTTTCCCATTTTAGCTGTAGGCAGTACAAGCCCATGCTATTTGAAAGTAGCTGGAATACAGCTCCTCAACAGCATACATCAATCTGATAAACTGATCAGTGTAACACACACCTATTATTAATTCCCTTACATAGCAAGGCAGTTCAGGAGACTCAACTAACAGAAAACCAACCCAGAGCAACAACAACAAAAAAATTTTTTTCTAGGCCTCCCAGACTAACTTAAAACAGAAGGGCAGTACATTGTTACACCAGACAAGTTTTACTACAAAGGGAGAACAAGTGGAAAGATCTTATTTTAAGTGGTACTGTATTCTCTCATCAACAGTCTTATTGGTTAGGAACACTCTCCAGCCAGCTTACACACTTTAAACACTCAAAAATGTTGCTAAAATAAGCAGCTGCTAAAAATCAGAATCCTTGTTCTCCTCAGTAAAGCTACTTACACTTGACTCGGGGAAAAACAGGTACATTGTAAACCTGATTGGAAAACTGATCCAAGTTAAACTAGATCTGACCTTTTCTTTCCTCTTCCTCCTCCTGCCACGTTTCCCCTCCTATTTTCTAGGTTAGTGTTAAGCTAGATTAGTTTTACAGTCTAGTTTGTTGAACTGTTTAATAAATGAATGCTCATACCAGTCAACGTAAATCATGAAGGTAGGTACAGTGAGTTCAGAAAGAAAAACAATATTATTGTGTTATGCATCAACAAAAAAAAAGAAATTCCCCTGAAAGTTTACCAACCTCAAGCATTAGAATACAGTTACTAAATGTCAAACCAAGGAAGAAGTGAGAGAGAGTTGCAATGACTTTATTTGCACTCCATGGTTTTGGTTTACACAAGTTCCAGCTTAGGAAATTCTCAGCACCTATTATAATGTAAAAAGACTATCAGAGTTTCAATTTCTAGCTCTCTATCAGCATATAAAAAGTAAATAGCTACCATATAAGAACATACAATAAGAAAGTTCAAGCTATGCCTAGAAACACTGACAAAGATTACAGTAGTTCCTGGAACACTTAGAAATTGAACTGCTTCCACATACCAGTATCCAGACATAGGGTGCACCAAACACAATCACAGGTTTTATCAACTCTGCTGAAGATATGTATATGGGTATCTGCTTGCATGCCCAGGAACACACTTCTGTTCCCTGTGCAAAGAATTCAAACCAAGCACTGTATGCATGCCACACAATCCCTGGATAAGTCTATGCAGCAGGTACAATTCCATCTTTCATAAAAATTATGCTCCACAGATCCTTACAATTGCAGGTTCTCAAGGGATCAGTCAACTAGTACTGCATTGACAGCTAAATACACAGAACTTCCTCCCTCTGTCTTTTCAACTAAATCTCTGTCTGTCATTAATCCAACTTTTCTTGTACTGTTTTCACCACATAGAAATTTCTCTCAAGAGTCAATCATAAGATAGCCCTTCAAAAACATATGACAGCAGTGGGCAATTACTTCCTTCTGAGAGAAAAGCTGATGAGTTGAAATGGATTGTGAGAGTGGAAGTTGATTTAACACTCAATATCTGAAACAAAGGTAGTCCAAAACAAACCCCACATGTTTTCTCTTATTTCAATCTAGTGACAGTTAATGCAAGACATACACTGCAGCAACTTCCAATGATCTATATACACACACAGACCATTTTTCCCTCTTTTGTTAACCCATTTTGTTCAAGGGAAGTTGGGATGGTGTGTTTAGGACTGTGTTCCATTCCTGTCAGCTAAACCAATGCAGTGGTTCCTTTCTGCTATTAACCACACTGCTTCTGTTGCAAAGGCCCATCCCTATCCTTATGCTAGCAGCAGGAGCCATCAGATTTTCTATTTTTTTTTTTCTGCAAACCCCTAACTCCAGCAACAGCCAGTTGACCAGACACTGAGTTAAAGCAGATCAGATTGGGGTCCAATGAGTGCTGATGCAAGCATCCAAGAGGCAAGAACATGCAGTCAGAATAGCAATTACTCCATTCAAGTTAGAGTTGACAATGCAAAATGGCACTTTATGGCATTCTTAAACTGTGATTCACAATAAATGTTCAATGTTAATGCCCACTTGCACACCTGACTCTGTAATACTAGTCTGAGCTACTCCTTTACATGATACCATCTTCCCTCACTGCATCAAAAACTGCCTGTGAACCTGTGCTGTGATCAAGATCTAGATTTAATTCCCGTCCTTCTTCCAACATTTGCAGCAACACTGAGATTACTTCCTTAATCTGCTTCATGCTGGAATCACACCAAGGCTTTCACATCACAGCTCAAACCACAACAGATCCACAGGAACACCTTACACCACAATTACTGCCCACCACACTGGACGATGGCACTATGGCCACAGCAGGCTTGGTGGCTGTATAAAGGTGCTGGAGTGCCAAGGAAGCAAAGGACTTCAGAGTAGGTATCATACTGAAATTATTATTGCATGCAGTCTGTTAGTGGCCAGAGAGGTGACAGGGCAGAGTCACCATAACAATCATTAGCAGATACACAGGAACATTACAGATGTGTAGTAAAATAACTGGTTCTCCCACTACTACAATAGCAACTATAGAAAATCACCTAAAATTATGGAAGTATTAAAAAAAAAAAAGTGACACTGATTTGCTTGGAGCCACATGGAAAGTGAGAACACTGCCTCATATGGTGGGAATAAATATATGAGGTATTTAATGGAGGAGCGTTGCAAGGGTAGGGATACCACCAAATGAAGCAGCTATAAATCTTTTGTTTGGGGGGAATTCCTCTTCTTTGAAAGTGCATTTTTGAGACAGCTTGTTCAAAAATAGTAAGCTGGAGCAGAAGTTCAAATACTAAAAAAAAAAAAAAAATTAAAAAAAAATTTAAAAAATTGAAAGTCTAGAGCTAAGACAACAGAATTAGGTGCATTAATGTACCCTAGTTTTGAAGGAAAAAAGTCTAAAAAATTTAATAAGAGTAAAGGAGTACTTGTATGCTAGATTTCACAAGCATACAAAAATGGATTTTCACTTTGATCAAATTTCAGTTTTCATAAGAAAGCAATACCAAGGCTATTTCCCGTCAAATGTGTGCCCTTGAGCTGCAGCAGAGGAACAGTAAAACTTCTGCCCTTCCCCCAAATAGTAATGTATTATTTTTAGAGAAAGTAGCAATAATATTTTAATCTTTCACTGAAAATGAAAGTTTTACTTAGACACTGTTATATTTTCACGACACACTGCAGAGTCCTAGCAAGATTCCAACATCCATGGTTAGAACTACCTGGCACTTTCCATTAAAAAGCCCCAAATCACAGCTACAAAGCTCACCACAGGCTACTGTGATAACACAGCAAAAAGCCTGACCCTGTGGTTGAAGCTTTCTTGCATCTCAACATTACTTGGTCCCTTTTCTGTGCCTATTCATGAAAGTAACGGGAACTCCAAGTACTGCCAACACTCTACCTACAAAGTTCAAATGAAATTGGGCAGTGGGATCAATTACTGCTTAAAAAAACCTGCACAAATCCTTTTTTTTTAAGGCTGATCACAAAGCTAGACCTACAGCTCCATCCTGCCAAAGCCTCTCAATCCAATGGAACAGAATTAACCAATTCACATTACAAACTTCTAATCAAAGAGCACCAGAGAGCACTTTTAAATTCTTCTGATAGTCACCTCTATAAAATACCTTACAATTGAAACCACCACAGAACTCAGTCACTGGCCAACTCAGGTACTTCAATTCTGAGCTTTCTGGTACTTTTGTATAAATACACAATTTAGAATTAGGGTGTTTTGTGTTAGTTATGTCACAAAGACTGTACCTAGGACAAAACACACCAGTGAGCACTACCAGTAAGAAAAAGCAATACTTGTTAGCACAGACAGCTGTAAGGACACCAACAGAATTGAGATCTCCAGGTGCTTTTTAAGAGCATCTAGTTTTGAACTCTGAGTCATGCAAGTTAGGAACACCCAATAAGCACAAGTCTAAGCATCTTAGGAATGTCAGTGCTCAACATAACACACACAAAGATTTCCAGCTGAACAGACATTTTGTACTGAACACCTATTTCAAATTTCTCTTAATATATTCCATTCATTTACCATGTGGAGTCTTTTGTACCTTCAAGTATGTTTAGATACCAAATAAACAGATTTTCAGTAATGTCAGTGAAATTTTATCACTGTTTTTCTTTTCAAATTCTTTAAGTGTTTGAACATTTTGACATGAGACTTTAAATCATATTCTGCAGGTTACAAATCAACATATTAGGTTGCAAAATTCCAACCTTTTACATATATATATGGGCTTCAGAGTAAAGTCTGCAGTCAGGCTTTGACCAACAAACAATTCAGCAACTGAGCCCTTCAAGCAGAAGCCCCTAACCATCAGCAGCCCACCACTGAATATTATTTCATTCTCACTCTTGTAAATACAAACAGTGTTCACCGTGAGCCTCAGCTACTGTCTTGGAGGTGTTATCTCTGTCTCAGTTTACCACTTGCATAAAAAAAGATGATGAATCCTTGACAGATAAATGATTTCAAAGCATTCAATTAATTATACTACAGAAATGCCAATATCAAATTTGGTATCAACACAGTAAATGACACAAAACATCAAAATAAAGGTGTTTATCCAAAAAGTTCAAGAACTGGAGGACTACTGCCTTACCATATTGCTTTTCTCACTTTACTACAAACATATGTTTTTGAGAAGAGTGCCAAATCCATCATACTCACCATTCCTTCCTCCACCATGTTATCATTTCAGCCATCAACCCAGCCATTGTTCAAACCTTTCAGTTAACACTAACTTTGTTAGACTCTTCAAATCCTTAGGAATACTTGGGCAAGTGAGAACAATAAACCATTTCTACTTTAGAAGTTATTTTTAGCTATTGTAGGAGGTTATTTTACAGAATTTAATGCAACAGAATTTCAAAGGAGTAAAGGGAATAAAAAAACACCACAAAAAAATCCCAGCCCAAACCTGTTAAGCATATTCTGCCTCCATTATCCTGACTATTCACTTTCTTGCCACTTTGTTTACACTCTCTCTCTGATAAGGGCTGCTCAACAGGCCTGCCAGGTAACAGTTCTTAACCGAGATAGCTCTTGACTAACTATTAAACCATAACCTGTGTCCTTTCTCCTTAGCAGTTGCTAATAATTTCAGGGCTCCTTTCTATTAACAAAATTTCACATCATGAATATGCAAAGAAATCATACACTTAACTTTCATTCCAAGCAGGAAAAAGTCAAATGTGAAGCATCACCACAGTTCAATCAGTGTAAAATGTAAGTAATTACACGACAGTTTTGCACTTTGCAATTCTCGGTGAAAGGCAAACCCAAAAGGCAACTCTGAAGAAGTTCCCTAAACCCAGGAGATCTGTCCAGCAGAGGACTCAACCTATTGTATTCCTTTACACTCCTTCTCAGTGTGGGCTGTGCCATGCAACCGTTTCTCAAAGACATCTGACAGCACAGAATTACCATCCGAAGGTTCCTGCAGTCATCCACTGTCAAGCAGACTTCTGGGATTTTAGACTTTTAAGTGAAATGCCATTAAATAACAACAGGTAACCACAGAAAGTGCCTCTTGTGAGAGATATCTATCCTCAGATTTAACATCTTATCACACCATCTATGCCAACAAACTGGCTCTCCTATGTATTTTAATGAAACTGCCCTCTTTCTATTAGAAGTGTTGTATAGTGCAGTAGGGTTTAGAAAACACTATTTTCTAAACAATACTCTAACTTGGAGGAATAAAACGACACTGCAAGCATACACAGGCATGTTAACATATACTCAGGTGTTATAACAGGTGTTTGTAAGAGCTGTTGGGGCAACACAGCAAGATCAAGAAGCTTGTGCATACGAAGCAGTTATCAGGTTACTGAAAAATGTAAAAAATCCACGAACTCGGACAGTGTTATTTGCCTGTAAATACAGGTATAGCAGCTTATTCACTTCTTAGTTTGCTCTGGTCTCAAGTGCCGGCAGAAACACTGAATGAAATGCTGCTCACCCTCCCGGCCACACTAGATGTGCTCAGCCATCGGGGAGGACCGGCACTGACTCTAACACTCTATTCGAATACCAAGGATTCTATTTCACCGACAAGGGAAACGTCTGTTGAAACAATACAGACAAGCAGCTCCTGGCCTCAATGTTCACACCCCACCTCCCGAAAACAAACAAACAAACAAACGAATGGAGGCGGCACACGTGCCGAACGGCAGCGCTCACAGGGCCGGGGCCCGGGGCAGGGAGGGGAGGCTGCGTGTGCCCCGGCGGAGCGCGGCGGGAGCGGCTCCGCTCCCGGGGCTCCTCCGCTCCCGGGGCTCCTCCGCTCCCGGGGCTCCTCCGCTCCCGGGGCTCCTCCGCTCCCGGGGCTCCTCCGCTCCCGGGGCTCCTCCGCTCCCGGGGCTCCTCCGGGCGGGAACGCCGCCGGTGCCCGCGCGCCCCCGCCAGCCGGACACGCGCGGGGCCGTCACGTGACTCGGGAAACCTCCCGGCACGAGAGCCACCGGGGCAGCCCCGGGGACGGGGGGGGAGAGCTGCCGTCGCCATGACAACTTCCAGG
>VZTB01007291.1:206558-261764 GCA_013397245.1 Thryothorus ludovicianus
CCCCCCCTTCCCCCTTCAGCATCCGGCGCGGGGAGCGCGCGCGCCGCCTGGCGGGGTGGCTGACGCGCGTCCCCGCTCTCCGCGGCTCCCCCGCCGCCCGCCCTGCCCGGGCCCCGCTTCTCCCCCACAGACCGCGGGCCCGGCCGAGGACCGACAACCCTTCCCTGCCCGCCACCGGCCCCGCTGCCCCGCGATTTTCCCCGGCCTACAGCTCCCGCAGGGCAGCGCGCCACCTGCTCTGGCCCGGTCGGGGCAGGCGGCAGCACGGCACGCCGGGAGCTGTAGTTCGTGAGGGAGGGGAGCGGCACCGCCCCCGAGATTTCTCCCCGTGTGGGCAGCACAGGCAGCGCTGCCAGCGGCCCCAGCGCCTCCCATCTCACAATGCCGGGCTCCGAGCGCCTCAAAAGCCGGCGCGGGTCTCGCCTTCATCCCACGGTCTGTCCTGGCCGCTGCTTGGAGCGGGGCTCCTGGCTCAGGTGCCTCGCAGCCTCTTCCAGCCCCTCGCCCACACCTGCCCCGGGGCTGCCGCCAGCTCGCTCCCCCTGCCCCGGCCACCGGCACAGGGACGCGGCTGGCACACAGCGCTGTGCCTTCTGACCCAGCTCGCCAGATTCACTCCGTAGAAAGATTTTTCAAAGTTCTCTGAACTGCTGCCCGGTTCACCAGTCTGTTTTCACCGGCTTTGCTTTCAGTCCAGTTTTTGTGGGGGTGTTGGTCAGGTAGAGCTGGACAGGGAGGTTTGCTGGGGACTTGCCTCACACAGCGTTATCTCCCACCGCCCCTTTAGAAAAGACTAGCGTGAAAACTAGGAGCCAAATCAGTTCAGTATCTGGGAGCACGCCTGAGAACGTTTACTATCAACCTACAAACTGAAGTTAGATTAAGGTAACTGCAAGAAAGTTAACACACAAACGTCAGGTTGGATTACTTGGAGCCTTTGACAAGCACTTGGACGGGCGGCCGTGCCGCTGTGCTCAGTCACCCTCGTGTCGTGCCTGCAGCACAAGACACATATCCCTCCGCACCAGCCTAATGTGACAATCGCTACCCATGTCTTGCAAGAGAGCAATTAGCAGTCTTTAATTCCCTAGACAGAAGAATCAAGATCTGCAGTTTTCTCAGATCCTGGTGCGTCTTTGAGTGCTTCCTCCTCCCACATGCTCTCCTTCTCGTACCCGTCTTTCTGAGCAGTGTCACTTCAGCAAGAAATTACATTTTCTGTGCTTATTTGGAGGTTGAAATAGAAAACAGGGTTTAATATGGCCACAGAAAAGACAAGGCACCGTTGCTTCTCCCCTTACTCCCCTATAATGGGTCAGAAGTGCAAGGCTGGAAGGAACCAAATCTATCCATACCCAATTTTCTCCCTGTTCTAGAGTATGAGCAGGGTTAACAGCAGCAATACTGTGTCAAAACTGCAGAAGAGCTTCAAGAGTGAACAATGAAGGGGAAGTTATTCCCCACTCATTCATCCCTCTGTGTGTCTGTGCAGACTGTCAGAAGCAAGGCTATGTAGGAGCGGTCCCTGAAGTTCACTTCTGCTTCCACTGGAACAAACAAAACTTTGGAAACAGATGGCAGATCACATAATTTTTTTATAAAGAAATTTCATAAAAATAAACTTTGTCACTTCTGTAAAACAGCTAATGAACTTAATGAATTCAACACAGAAGAATTTTAAATGAGTGGTGTTTAACTGTATCCCTGAGCTTATGTGACATGAATCAATTTCATTGGGACACAAATATCCCACATCTGAAGTGTTTTATTTTGAGGTTTCTGTAATTAAATAAAGAGTAGGGAAGGAATTATACCCTCCTCCCCCCTCTATTTGTGAAATTAACATAATTTTTGTTGCAGTTTTAAGGTTTCTCCTGTTTGAGAGACTTCTCCAAGCGTGAAAGGACAAAATAACAAAACTAAAAACCTTGGTGGACAGATTTCAGAGAGAAGGAGAAGAAAAGGAGAAAGAAAGCATTTCCAACTGAATTTTTATCGTTACCTAGATTTTGAACTCCTAGTCCTTTTGAAAATACTGCCTAGAAATCAGATATACTGTGGAGACTAGTTATGCACCACTCCCTCCCTTGGAGAAGTTTTATTTTTCCAAACAAAACTGAACCAAGTAAGCCAAGGATCCTGCTTCAGCAAACCTTCAGGGATGTTATTTTTACATTAATGGTACTGGTTTTTCTTCTTTATGAAAATGACCTTGCAGCCAAGAAACTACTTCTTATGTGGATTTATACTTGATTTTGTAGAAACATTTCCAGTTTTCTGAACAAGGGTTGGATCAAAACTCAAAAGCTGATTGAGGACAGAAGCTGAAGCAGTGGAGGGTGGTTTTAGTTTGGTTAATTTTAGCTGCCTGTCCTTGCTAATTTTTATGGGATCAGATTACCAGTTATTAAGAAATGGAACACAAAGTCCAGTACAATTTTTTTGAAGAAACAAGAATTATTACTGCTATTTTTCCTGTTTGTTTAATCTCATATTTATTTGGGGGTAAAGATAAATTAAAACAGAAATTGTTACAGTTTGATACCACAACCCCATAAAAATCTGGCATTTTGAATTAATTTTTGAATTAATTTTTTGGACACACTGGGGAGATTTAACTATCTTATTGAGACATTGCAAAATTGTTCATCACCAAAACTTCCACATAATTAGTCCCCAAAGGTGAAATTCACTCCTGTACAGACAGCTTTGCATGGCTCTTTGTCACATAAGCACTGCTTTATGGAGACTGGGGGCAATGGTGAAGTGTAATTAAAACAGTCTAACTTGAACAGTCAAAATCTTGTAGAAAGTCTTTTGCAGATGCAATTAGTGGTGAGCTCCTCTCTCACATGAATGCAATTTGTAAACCTTGAAATTGTCAGTGTCTTGGTAAAACAGAAAGAGTTAAATGATGAATTGTGGATGAATATTGCAGATAATTACTATTTTATGAATGACCATTGCAGATAATCACCGATACTTGAAAGATATACTGCAACAGAAAATAGAAGGTTGGAAATAATGGCACTAGAGGATATTTCACCATAAACACTGACATGATCATTCTTTTTCCTTCAGCAGAGGCAGCTGAACCAGCAGCTGTAGAGCAGTACAGCAAGAATGCTGTGAGAGGAACCAGCCCATTATCTATCACTTCTGTGTCTGTGGTGGCAAGCAGCACAGCCTAGGTAAAAAGATTATCCCTAATCTAGTAGTTTAGAATTTGAATTTTCATGACAACTTCAATCAATGTGAAGATACACAAACATATGTTCATTATCCAGATGTTGCTGATATTTGGGTTAGCAGCCCTGTAAGTCTTGAAAGTTAAACTCCAAACATCTCTTTGCTTTGTCATAAGTTCTAAATGAAAATGAAGGGAAATGAAGGGAAAATGAAAGAACAAACTCTAATAGGAACAACTGGAAAAGTTTCCATTTCACACACAAGTGGAAGAATGAGCTTTTTAACAGAGCAGAAAAATCAGGCAACTTCAGATCTCATTGGCTTTTGGATCACCAGGAAAAGTACAATTTGTAAGCATTGCAAGTTTACATCTTTTATATCTCTATACTCATATGAAATTCAAAATAGCTGACAAATGGTGATGGGTGGAGAGACTGTAATTTAATATCAAACATTTATCAGATGAAGAAAGAAATTGTCTGTTTACACCTGAAACTTCAGTGTATGTAGAATATTGTGAATTGGAAGGGATCTGTGTGGATCATTGAGTCCAACTCCTGGCCCTGCACAGGAAAACCCCCAAAATCCCATCTCACATATCAGGTATATCTCAGTGCTATATCTCTCTTATTAGGGTTCAATGACTGTGTGTTTCAGTAGAATATACAATTAAAAATACTGCCAGCTCCTAATTACAGGGTCTGCTTTTTTGATTCTCATTGTCATTAGCTGATTCCACTACCTGTATTTCTGTTCCTGTTATTGACCTAATCCTAAGTACATGAGGCATGATTATTTCAGGCAGATGACCATTTTTTACAAACATCATTGTACAGGATGGTAAAAAATGGGAATATGATTCTTGTGTTCTAGCAGTAGTGCTCTTAAATCTGTGAGCATCTAAGTGAAACAAAGTTTGTTTCTGAGCTGATGTGCTCTTATCACATCATCTGATTATCTTAGTGAAAAGCAGGCAGGCTGTCAAGAGCACCAATATTCTTCATGTCCTGTCTACTTATATCAGCTAGTTCAGTTAAATGGAGATGTCACTCCCATATATCAAACCAGCCTTGTTTGTAGCAAGCAAACATTATAATGAAACTCTATAGTAAATGTTTATAAAATAGATGCACTTGGTTTTATGTGGGTAACTAAAACATGAATAGAACTCTCCATTATATACCATTTTAGAATATACAGTGAAATTTTCATAAGTTATTTTCAGGTCTTTGTTTATTGTTACTGTTTAGAGACTAAGGATGTGGTGGTACTGGAGCCAAAGAATCACAGAATTAGAGAAAGGGCCATGATCTTATCACAAACATATTTTGCTACACAAGGGAACACATGTATGGAGGCTGCATTGTATTTAGACAAACTCTTGGGGCTGGAAAAACAATCATACAACTTTTATGGTGAGCTGAGCACACTTGATGATGGTAAAATCATGTTTCTTTATAAAATCGTTCCTCAAAGCAGAGCTATATTTCAGTAAGTTTGAAAGAAATTGAACTTTAAAAAACACAGGCTTGTAAGGTGAAATAAAATATTAATATGCAACTATATGAAAAACTCCATGGTGTTATATTATAAAAAACAGGTAGAAGAGAAACTTTTGCTCAGTACTAATTTAAAACATTGTTCACAAAGTGTTCTTATGAGGATGATATATCTTGTTTCAGTACTAGTCTGGCAGAAAAAGGTGTGTTAGTGAAAGCAATCAACTTGAAATGCCAGAAAATAACAAATTGCTCCACTGTAGATTAGACTACTGTTCTAATCATTATTTGACTATTAAAATTGAATTTGGAGGGAAGGTAAAATCTGATATATACTCCTAAGTGATGTCTCTGTAGCACTATCTATCAAATATGGCTGGTTTTCCTTCCATTTAAACCCTTATCCTATGTTCCACACAGCCAAGTAATGTCACTCACTCTCTCTAAAGTTTCCCATGTGGCTAAGTAATTTAAGTATGCCATCACCAGAGCAACTCTGCAGCTGAAAATATACTGCTATTAAATCCAGAGAGAATAGATCACTAATTGCAGCTTAATATTAGAGATGGACATGAAATACTGAGCCAGCCATCAGAGAATGCACTGGTAATCCAAACTTGTGTTATAACTGAAAAGACAAAGAACTGTTTATGTCTTCATGCATGACTTACAGTAGCTAAGAACTTGCTAAAGCTAAGTAAGACAAGGACAGCTACTTCTGTTCCAGACTGCAGCTTAATTATTATTTAAGCTAAGAAAGAAGTTTTTTCCCCAAAACCTACTATTCCTTGTATGGAATGTCACACTGAGTAGGTTTCCCTATATGAAAGTTGAACCAATAGAGCATGTGGCAAGATCCAGCATGTGTGGAGCATCACAGGAGGTGGTTCCTTCTCCCTGAAGGATTGCAATATAAATGAAGGATTGCACAGGCAACACCCAGTTCTCAAGCTGGCTGTTTGTCCTGGGTTGATGCTAAATTGTATCCCCATTCATCTGTTTCGCTCAGAAATAAGTGTTGTACCTTTAAAAATTGGATCTGAGAGTGAAGAAGACACACTGGAATTCCTGAGGCAGTTGTTTTCAAAACATGAAGATAAGGGTCTGCAGTTTTTTTCGGACTCACACAGCCTGTGCTTTTAGCAGGGTGTGGACAGCACAAGAGAGCTCTCCTTTGCTTTTTGTTAGTTTTTTTGCTAGCCGAGGCAGAGAAGTTCTCCGAACTGCGTTTTTGTCCTTTTCTTGAACTTTTTTTTTTTCCTGCTCTGGACTAAACACCCAAAAGGGCACCAGGAGCTCAGCCCTTGGCCACCGGGCCTGGCCTGGGCCTGGCCTCTCCACCAGAGGAACCGACAGCAGTTACGAGCTACAGTTACGAGAGAGACTTTGTGGCATCTCTGCGGAGCGGCGAGAGGTTTTTGTTGTTCAGGGTTGTTCCTTCGTTTGTTGGGCTGGGGAGTGTTTTATCTGTTAAATAAACAACTTTTTCCACTTTCTACCAAGGAAATTTTTTCCCTATCCCGATTCAGCTAAGGGGAGGGGTGGTTCATTTAGAGGTTTGTTTGTTTTCCTTTCTTCCCCCCTCCCAAATTTGCCCTAAACCAGGACACTGTTCCATGAGAGCCCTTCCCCAGGAAGCAGAGCATAGGGGTTCACCTCCTAGTCTCTACTATCTCCCCAGGAGTATGAGTCAGTGATGAGGAATGTGTATGCATGTAGCAGGTTTTAGGTTTTACTGCAGAAATTCATGTTTTGCAGTCCTTTGCACCTCTTTCCAGCTGCAGTTTCCAGAATAGGTTGCAATTTTATAACCAACCTAACCAGCATCTGCCACGAGTGGTAGTCACTTGGGTAAGGCAGTTTATTTCCTGTAACTTTACTTGCAGAATTATTGCCTCTTGAACTTTTCATGGATTGATTTAGAAGAATTATTTTTATTACATCTATAGGCTTCATCTCATCAGTGTTGTGTGTAACCTTTCTTTGAGCTGAATTGCATGTGGTTTAGGTTATGTTCTGAATTGCCCATTGATGTCCCCTTTCCCTCTTTTCCTACCAATTCCATATCTTAATTTTCAAGCTAAACTTCTTGATTGAAAAAAAGTAGAAGAGAAAGAAAATAAGGAATATTGTGTATGAAATTCACTATTCTTTTAGCATAAAATCTAGGGAGAGTAACTCCTTAGGGAGAGTACTCTCCTTAGGGAGAGTAACATGATTTCTAAAATAACCCAAAATAAATCGGAAAAAAAAGAACCTGGTTATTACTGAAATGCAACTTGTTCAGTAGCTAGATCAGTTTTGTGGGGTTTAGTTTGCTGTGACCTTAGACTTCTTCACGTATCTGCATTCTTGAAATATTTGGATTTTTGTCTGCTGGTTCTCAATAAGTATCTTTTCAAGTGGTTATACTCTATCTCAGTAGTGCTGAAACCCACTGAAAACAGCATTTCTATTTTGTCAAGGCAGTTAATTCAACATAACCAAGATGTTCTCTTATTTTCCCTTTTTTTCATACTGAGATTTTAAAGTCAAACATGGAATGGAGTTTTTTGTTCACGTTATTTCTCAAGTAGTGTGGGTTTTTAAAATTTATTATTTTCTTACATTTACCATGTTCACATTAATTTTAAAGACTCTTTTTGTATTAGGCTAATTTAAACAAAGTGATAGAACAAGTATAGATTCATATTAAGTATTCCTTTTTAGGACTACATTAAATAATCCCCTCAGCTAATACAAAAATGAAGTCCCAGTAGGCTGAGTATGACAAACTGAACAGCTCCTCATTGGATTCCTGCTGAGAAAAGTAGACAGCAGAGATGATCTACTGTAAATCATCATGAGAAAATGTGTGATATTTCTGTTGTCCTTTCCCATAATTTGATCATCCTTGAAAAAGCCTTTTTCATTTCAAGTATCCATGGATTGAGATGCAAAGAGAAGTAATCCTTTCCTAAAACCCAAACATTTTGAGGGTTTCTTCCTTTTCCTCCTCTTGTTTAAAATTTAAGTGTTTAATTTCCCACCATTTGCTGTGAAGGATGTTTTCACAGCTAGATATCTATATTCCCTGGCAATAGTGCAGAACAAGTTGGCTGAGAAGCTGGTGTGCAACACTTCAGAGCAATGCTGGGATCCCTCTCCTTCCAGTTTGGGCCCAGTGCCACAGTGATTCAGATCTATTCCTTCTCCTTCCATTCCCTCTAGTCTATTACATTCCATTTTGCATTTTTGCTTGCCTTTCTGCTTAGAGTTGAGTCAAGGTATGTTTTCAACCTTTTCTGAACTATAATGTTCACAGTTTCTTTCAAAGGAAAGCCAAGAGGCCCCTGTCTTCTGGTTCTAGTCTTGGGCTTAAAGAAACAATGGAATTTGTAATGCTAGTGCTAGAGCTGAGAGTGTTAGTGTTTTGTTCTTTAAGGCAGAAAAACTATCTTAACTGTAGTACTTTACTGTTAAAATTTAACCACTTAAATATTGCACAAATATTTTTACAAGCCAAGGCTGTACCATCACTTCATCAGATTTGGCTGGCAAGGTTTTAGTGAGTACTTTTTATAACTTTGTAATAAACCCTTCCTATTTAGATAATTTCTCATATTCTTAGCCTTTTATGCATTCTCACAATCAGCTTTTCCTCAACATTTATCAGTCAGGCGTTGCTGCCTTAATACAGATTCTAGTGAGATACTCCATCAGGCTGGAGAGTCAAAGGAAGTGCTCAGAATGTCTTAAACCAACAGCATTTATTGCTGATAATTTAAGTGGGCTCTAGTCTTTCATTATTGTATCTACACATCTATGAAACTGGAAGAGATTTAACAGAAAAATCATTGTAGATATTGTATAAGTTTTTAAAATCCAAAGCAGTTTTGATCTTGAATTCTGTTGCCAGTGAAAGGATAACAGTAACAAGTTTCCTACCTCTGTGCAGTTACAAAATGTTTAAATTTAACCAAACATGCCAATTCTCATCTTGCTGTTTCTTATCTCTGCAAAGCTAAATACCATTACAGCATTCTGAGGTTCAGGGCTTTTTTCCTAGGACAAAACTCTCCAGTTATTTTCAGCTTCACAAAGCATTCGGTTAGAACAGCCATATTTTCTCTTGTTAAAGATATCTAAGAGGACTGTGATTAATGTTTAAAGAGCTCCATGTGTACCCAATTATGAAACCAATTAATTTAGTCAAAGACTAGATTAACTGCCATCTGTGGCCTGATTGTTTCTTAAATTTGAGTACTTCTGATCAAAGTTGTCATAAACAGTCTTACACAGCATGTGACAAATCAATGTCATCCAAGGATGTCTCGATATGAAGAGAGTTCATCATTAAGTGTTCAATATTATTACACGACTTCTATCACCATTCATTACAGCATATATTATTTGGGATACATTTTATTTGTTTCACTAGAAGTGAAACCTTAGAGCTTGCTAATAAAATAATGCCACTGCTACTTATGTAATAGATAATAAAAGAACCACGTCTAGGATGAATGATAAACATACACACAGTAGAGGACAAAAGCCAAGGGGAAGGCATGAAAAAAAGCAAGCTGGAGAAATAAATGAAGCAGAAACTTGAACTCAGATTGGCCCTCATGATAAGATATACAGCTGGTCACCAAACGGGCCATGCACCTATTCTGCTATTTGATTTTGTTTTTCTCTTTTACACTTCACAGTGACCCTTCATACAGTATATGATGTTCAACTGTTCTATCCAACATGGGAACTGGCTATACCACCCACAGCTAGAATTTACTCTGGGAAACACATCTGTGCTCTGACTAGAGCAGAGAAAATGAGGTAGTAGGTTTATCTAAAGATAGGATCTTAAAAGCGGTGGAGATGGTAGCCATGGGAAAATGGTCACCCTTTTGACATCTGGAAAGATATTTCCTCTTATTTACAGAGGTAGTCAGCCAAGCAGAGAAATTCATGTGAAACAAATCCTTCTGAACCACTGTGCTTCCTTAAAATGCCAGTTTGTAACACCGATAACAACAAAAACACCTTAAAGATGAGGAAACAGTTTGATTCCGTGCAGAATCCAGATCACCTGCAAGGGATTTTTCTCTCTCAGAAACAAAGCCACATATATATATACATACACACACATAAATATCCCTACGTACACATACAAAGCCCAGTAGCAATTCCTTGTCATGCAAGCAAAGCTCAGGATAAAAATTAAAGTCAAGAGAAAGGGATGTTGAAACCTATTCTTACACATTTTTCTTCCTTCATATTCCTTCATATAAATATGACAGATATTAAACATGGATGAGTGGGGTCTTATCAGTGCAGCAAAAGTGTGCAAAAAAGGGGTCATTATAATAGTTTTTCCTATTGCCTATTGAGAAGAAATGCAGCTTCTTTGTATAAGTGATAGGCAAGAGTAGCTAGAGAAAGAGGTTGTAAGGAAATCCTCTTGGTACAAGGTATACAAACCTCTAAGCTCCATAAGCTTCTTGAAGTTTCATTTTAAGAGAGCTTTCTTTGGTACAGCTTGCTTAAGAAATGATGACTTAGAAATCTTCTTTCCTCCAAATATTATGTCATCTGGTAGTCCTCTTGCAACTTTTGCTGAGGAGGAGGAGGGGGTATCCTGGAGTTTATGGAAAGGTTGTTTGAAGATCTGCTTGCTTGCCTTTAACATAACTAATGCTCCTATATCCAGTACATACTGTGGGCTTTTAGGTAGTTTCAGCAGATTTATTATTAAAAAAAAACCAGAAAAAACCCCAAAAAACAACAAAACAATGAAGCAAATCCAAAACAGAATTAAAAAAAAAAGACCTGTAATATGCTATCTTCAAAAGAATCAGAGCAAAGGGAAACATATTCAAAAATTACCCATTACAAGAGCTGAGAAATGCAAAACACAAGCTCATCACTCCCTAAGTTACAGCTTGTGGTGGTTTCACCCCAGCCAGCAGCCAATGACAAAAACATCTTTACATTATCAACCCTGTGTTCAGAATAAATCCACAACCTAGCCCCATACCAGCCACTGGAAAAATAATTACCCCAGATGAAACCAACACAGCTATAATCAATATCTGTTTCCTTTTCTTTCCTTTCTTCTAAAAGAGACGCATTTCAGATTAGAAAATAGAACACAAAGGCTATTTTTATCTAACCTGATTACCCAAGCTTAGAGCTATAACCAGGCCTATTATGATAGTCAATTGCACTCTTTGTGCATAGCTTACTCTGTGTTATGCTTTGTTAATAAATCTATGACTGGGTACAGAAAGAAGAGTTACCTCTCTCTGCTGCTCTGGGTGTTACACTCTGCTCAGATGAAGTCCATAGGCAGAAAGGGGAATTTCCCCTGGGAGCAGTTACCCGTATTCACCTGGGAGAAGGTGTTGGTGAGCAATATTAGGATTATTACAATATGAGATTTCTTTACTACTTGATGAGAAAAACTCTTGCCTTTTTAGGAGGGTGAGAAAGAAGACAGTGAATTTCTACAGGAGACAAATTTGTAGAAGAGTTAGGGTGAAGTTGCAGTAGCATTAATATTCAAATAGTCAAGCCTTAGAGGGAATAGAAAGGATTTTTTGCGTTGAGGCATTTATACAGACTGTATTTAGTTTGCAGAACTTCCGAGTAAGAAAAATTAACTTAAAGGAAGGTTGTAGCCTCTAGGGGCTTAACAGGTAGGGGACAGATTTGTTCTCAGAGTATTTTTTTAACATGTCTCAATATTTCTGAATTTTCACTTGTTACAGACATAATTTGTTCTACTTTTTAGGGATTATAAATCTGTCATATTTTTGGGTGACTTTAAGAAAAGGGGAAACTGAGATAATGTCAAGCTTCTGGCTGAATTTTGGGGGTTTTTTTTGTTTTATTTTTATTTTTATTTTTATTATTTAAAGCCTTGATCCTGCCAGGATATTTACGTGGGCAAGTGTTTGCTCTTCCAGTAATTCCATCCCAACTTACTTGACTGCAGTTAAAAAATATCTTTATGTTCTTATCTCATTACTCAGCTTTGTATCTGCAAAATAATAGTTTCTTTTGTTTCTTTAACCATTTTTGTCACTTTTTCCAAGGTGAATGTTTAGTGAAGCTTTGTTTAAACTACACAAGACTGAGCCTATGTATGGTATTTTTTTTTCTGGAGAAAAGTATGACAAAAAACTTGAAATATAACAGGCACAGGGATTGTTTCCTACCTCTGGAATGAAAGGCAGTGAGTACTTAACAACCTGAACAACAATTTTTAGAGAGCAAAGATCAAACTATGGATTATTGGGTGCCCTTGCTGATGCTGTAACTGTTATAAATACATTTGTCTCTGTTCTGGTGTGAGCAGAACAAACTACATTTATGGAAACCTGGGAGTTTTTCAAAACAGCTAGAGGTGTTGTTTTCACTTTTTATGACATTTTGGAGAATGTTTCGTAAACACAAAGGTGTGGAGGTGTTTTTGTATGAATTCAGTTAACATAAAACATTCTATACTGAATGATCATTTTCAGAAGTAAATGTCCAATTGTTTACAATGAGCAATAGGATTATACTAATTCTAGGTCATGTTTTCTTATTTATTGTAATTTTTAAAATACGCTTTAATAATATCAACTGAATGTATTTACAGTTCTTTAAAAACCAACATTTTAATTAAACTGCACTGAAATGATGTCTTTGTAAATATTTATTCAGAAGTCTTCTCACTGGGGTGAGGGACAGGAAACATATACGCTGAACTATTATGGCTGGAATTACTGCAAACCTAACAACTGTATCTGTTTATCAATAGAGGTAAGAAATGGCACAAATTGTTATAATATGAAGGAAAACAAAAAGCAAAAGGGAAATGAAATGTTTTTGTATAAATAGGCTATTGCCTAGAAACATATCAATCTCAAATTACAGAAATCAAACAGATTTCTAAATAAAGTTCAAACTGGTGTGACAGCATTGGAAAAAAGCTAACAAAATTAGCATGAACAGCATTTACTCAGCTTCATTTCACTTCCTTTAACCTGAATGCTTTTTTTCCCTGCTTCTGTGTAGAATTATAAAATGGAGTCCACGTAAAGATATAGTTATCAGTTATACCAGTGTATGGCTCTAATTCAGGAAAGCACTTAAGTAGGTGATTAGCTTCAAGCATCCACTTACCCACTTTCCTAATTATGAACTTAAGTGCATACCAAAAGTTCTTTCCTGCACTGGTTTCACGCTATGCCTGCTGACCAGAGAGAGCACAGCACTCTCTGAGCCAGTCTGAGAGGACCATGCTCAGGGGCTGGGGATGGTCTATAAGCACTTGCTGGCACTCAGGGTGAGTTCACTGACTGGCTCCCAGTGCTCAAGCTGCCTTGGTAAAGCCTCATGTGTATATATGCTTCCTTCTGTTCATCTCCTCTATTTTTCCAATATCCTACTATTCCTTTTGGAGGGAGAGTACTACTAGACCTCAAAACCAGAGGAATTGGATAGTAGCTCAAATAAAGGGCTTATGAAACCTAAAGTATGATCCCAGAAGCCCTTACTCAGTAGCTGTTTCATTCTAGATGCACTTGACTTCCTTTGCTTCTTTTCCTTTTAATGTGTGTATGTGTCTAAACTCTTGGTTTTGTGCATGTCCTGCCTGGAGTTTTCCTGTTTTGCCTTAGTCTGGCAGCAATCTGGGAACCATTTCTCTACCAAATCCTCTAAGCAGCTTCATCTGGGAGGTATTCTCAGAGCATACCTAATACTTACTACAGGATTAGGCCCCTGACAAAATGCAGTTGTAATGTTTTCTAAATCAGTGCTAGGAATCACTTTCTGTAATGGCAGCTACAACAACTTGCAGACTGTTATTAAGTATTCCTGTCTTTAGAAGAAATGTCTCAATAAATAAGTTAAAGTTGAGCTCTCCCTTTCTGATGCAATTTATGACAAATTCCTTTCTGCATGATGTCAATAGCATGTGAGAGAGAGCACATTCTCTCCCAAATCACCCTGAGGTTACAGATATTTCTTGAGGGAGAGGGGTTTAAATCCCTGCAGGTGGAACCAAGAGTGGAGTCTGGATCACCTTGTTGAGTTTTTTATTTAAGAGGTGAAGATGCATTGTCAAGAAGGATTTGTCAGAGATAACCTGGAAGCTTAAGTCTCAAGGATGGCTTATCACTAGATATTTTGGGAAACCCATAGAGTTAGAAGGTACACTTGGTGTTCCACTAAGTTATTATATACCTCATAAGAAGAAAGAAACTTCTTACCATCTGTTTCATTCACTATAGTTTTTATAATTTCTCTTAAAAATCTTGAGTTTAAATGATTTGTAAATTTAAATATCAAAACTCCTTTAGCATTTTTCTGGAGAGTAGGGCTATGTTTGTATCAGAAAGAGACTTTCCTCATAGAAAATGTAGTTTTGTACTGGTGATTGTGTCTTATATTCCTGTTATTTATTTTTTTTTTGAGGTTTTCTTTGGACTTGCAGTAATCTGTCCCCTGGCCTAGATGTCTGGCCAGGAGTTGACACTATTACACATACACATACACTTCTGATGCATACCTTCTACCTCAGTTTTATCTGAAAAGAATGCAGGTTTTGGACTCTAAACCAGGTCCATGATGTGAAGTGGAGCATAGTAGGTGGCAATGAGTGGGAAACATGCTTCAGAACAGTAATCTTTGAACTGTAATGAAAATATAATATTCCTTCAGTAAAGATAAGGATCCAATTTATTAATAGCAATACCTTGCTGATGGTGTTGAAACATAATTATTTTACTCAGGACTTTGGTATTCCTGGAAGAACTATGTAGAGTAAACAGATGACAGTAACTCCATACTATCTCAAAACAAGTAATGAATTAAATTACTAGAACAATAAGTGTTTTTTATTAATTGGTTGCTTATTTTTCAACAAAGTGAGGAGATGGTCTTCTAATACCTTTATAAACACAAAAATATTTAGTAGATATTCCTGCAATAAAAAAAAATCCCTTTTAGAAAGTCTTTTCAAAGTCTTGCATTGGCATTTCACAGCACTTT
The DNA here is from genome assembly GCA_013397245.1 of Thryothorus ludovicianus. Lineage (NCBI taxonomy): Eukaryota > Metazoa > Chordata > Aves > Passeriformes > Certhiidae > Thryothorus > Thryothorus ludovicianus. The sequence continues at coordinate 221,270 of VZTB01007291.1, forward strand.
TGCTCTGCTGGCCATGCTGCTTTTGATGCAGCCCAGGATGCTGTTGGTTTTCTGGGCTGTGAGTGGACTTTGCTGGGTCATGTTGAGCTTCTCATCAGCCAACACCCCCAAGTCTTCATCCTCAGGCTGCTCTCAATCGTTCTCCTGCCAGCCTGCATTTGTTCTTGGGATTGCCCTGAGCCAGGTGTCAAGCCTTGAACCTGATCTCATTGAATTTCATGGTCTTGTAACATATTGAAAAGTGGTTCAATAATAGACTAAAATTAGACTAGTGGTGATCTGCTCCTGGCTATAAATGCAAACATAGATTTTGTGGGCTTAATTGTAACCATGTTATTTTTCGTCTCTAATTTCTTGGTTCCATATCTTTGCAAGTTTCAGTTAAGTCAACAAGATATTTGCCCAGATATCCTGTTGGTGCAAACCCTCTGGCTTTTAAACCCCACATCCACTGTTTCAAGTTGTAATTAACTCATTGAAATTGTTTTAAAACATATAAAAAATGAAGATATGATTTGAACAGATAAAGACTCAAGTCTGCATAGAAGCTTGATGTGTGGACAGTGTGTCAGATTAAATTCCAGCTGGATTATTGAAGATTTTGATCATATAATTATGATGGTTTCAGTAAATTGTGATTGTAGTAAGTACACTAGGGCACACTCAAGTCAATATGAATCATCAGAAAGATATAAATAAGTACTCACCTAAGTAAAGTGATAACTCAGAAGAGACAGGTAATTGTATACATAAAAGTAACATCTTTGCTGCAAATTTGTTCCCTGGTTGTATCTCCATTATCTCTCTCTTCAGGTTCTCACTAAAGTCACCATGGACATAAATTCTGCACACACTTTGCTCAGTAATATTGCCATCTTCATCACTTACATCAGATAATTGACTTGATTTAGAGGACTTTTTTCTGTATTCTGATGAAGAAACAGAAAGAACTTCACTTCCTATATTCTTGCTGTCAAATTGACACCACTATAGTGCTGTTTACAGTTGCTACCTCACTTCCAGTTTCTGTTCTGGTTCTCTACCAATTACTGTTTTTCCACACAAACTATACAGTCTTTCCATGCATCTTGCCTGGACCTTGATCACTCAGTAGCCCAATATATTTTTAGTAAAAACATACATAATTACATTTAAAACTTATGGAATATTACTTCAGTGTTACAAAGATGCATTTCTTTAAAATTGTATCAGGAAAATACAAAACAATCTTTTGAAATTGAAATTATTAATGTCATACATTAGCTAAATTTGCAGTTAAGATAAAAATAATCTTTTTGTCCTTAAAATGTGAGAATATGAATCAAGGATTTCATTTGAGTTTTTGAGGAATCAATGGTAAGTATAAACGAAACATTAGGTAGATATTAAAACATTAACTGGTGCAATTTGTGTCTTTAGAGCCATTCTGTCACACGTGTGAGTTAAGTGCCTGCTTTTCCAGTGTAGTGCAGAGCAGTTGAGCACAGGGCTGTGCAGAAGCAGCGTATGAGAGGTCCGGGACCGGGTGCAAGCAGGGGATTGCCAGTGCACAGTGCCCCCCTCCCTCAGTCTCCCAACTTCTCTTTCTGTCCCTGATGAGATTACACATTTTTGTAGCAGTGTTGGTAGAGACAGAGGGGCTGGACTGAAGGGCTGTGTCGAGCTGACCTTTTTGGCTCAGAGATTCCCAAAACCTCTCCTGTGCTGTCCTAGCACATGCCAGGATGTGTCTAAAGTATTGACAAAACAGGGCTGAAAAAAACAAGACTGGGTAATGGCTGTTTGTTATGTAAATTTATCTTATTCTTAAGGATTCTTGCCCGTTGTTACAAACTATTTCACAACATTTTATTTGACATACGTCTTTTTAATTGTTTAACCCATTAAATAATGTTTGTAGAAATTAAGTCTAATCTGAAAGTCAAAGCATTTTATATGGCAAGTAAAATATTTTTTAAAGATGTACAGTATTTCACAGCTATTGTGAAAGAACAATCAGAAGAAATGATTAATTTTATTCTTTAAAAAAATTGTGTGATATTATACTGTGAAATTTCACCACAAATTAAGCCTTATAGATAGGATTCTTTATGTAACATTCTTTGATAGTTGCTTTATAAAAAGGAAAATAAAGTACAAATTAATGTGATATTTTGAGCTCCACAGTTGCTCATTATAAGCTAATAACATTTTAAAAATTTAAAGATGAAAACTGACATAAGATATAAGCTGTTAAGCACTTTAATTTTATCTGCATTTTTTGTGTCAAAAATAATTTTAATATTAAAGGACAACTGTAGACTCCTAATGACTTGAATACAGTTTGACTGTTTTCATGAAGTGCTCTGTGGGATGTCAGAATATTTAATTCAGGATGTTAAAAACATCCCAAAATGTCACAATAATTATATCACAGCAGGCAATTAAAACACTGGAAAATGCCAACTGACTAAGTGTGTTCTCTGTTATTTAGGAATCTAATGAGTGACTGACACATAAGGCGGAAAATACAAATTATAGCCACAAAATCCAATATACATTATAATTGATTTTAATATAAATGTGTATTAAAATAAAGCAACCTGTGTTAACAAAAACAAAGAAATATTTATTTAAAGCTGTTATTTCAGCTATAAATGCTGTAATTCCCCAGGCATTAGAAACTGTTTTTGTTTCCCCTTCATTATTTCATTAATTAGTTATATATTTGTGTTATGACACTGTAACATGGGCTTGTTCATGAAGCCCTTACTAACCACAGTGGCTCCATTCACTGCACTGCAATAGTCTCTGCCAAATTCTCCATGTGTCTTTAAATTAGTCTAGGGGCAGCTAGGGGAGATCTGTGTGCTTGTGGGGTGGAAAATACAACTCCCTTCGCAGCAGGTCAGAAAAACTGTAAAATCTGTGTGGACTTGGGGTTACAGCACAAGTAAGGATCCTGATTCCCAGACACAGAGGAATAGAGGCTTGGAGGTCTTCTAGAAGAGTTCCTGCATTTGAAGGCAATGGGTTAATTGAAGCAGCAATTCAATAAGAAAGATGCTTTTGATTTAATTTGTACAGGGATTTAATCCATAATTATTTAACCAACATCCTATGTTAGCAGACACTATGGAAATAAACTCATCCTATTCAACTTCTGGGAAAGAAGCACTGTAAGAAGAATAACTATTCAAAAACAAAGAAAAAGAAGGGATTTAATAAAGATAACAATAGGCAATTATTCTCATTAGTTAATGATGCTCAAATAACCATTATTATTGTAGCTGAATTGCTTAAATAACAGAAAAATATGTGAAGTGCCAGGCAGAAAAACAAATTGTGAGAGATAACTGAGGAATCACTTTCATTGCTCCTATGCAAGGCTATGGTAGGCAACAGTCTCTTTGGGGTTTCCCCATTTTTATGGTTTCCCCATTACCTTGGAGTCCAACAGCAGTCAGCAGACTTTTAGTTGTTTATTCTTGCTCCTTCCCTTGAGCAGGCCTGAACATTCATTAAACTGTAAAGTGAATTAGATCTGGAAATGATCTGGTTAAGAACTAAACCCCTAACTATAACTTTCATGGGCATGAGATGTTTCTTTGGTGCACCATGTATTTTCCTGAGTGCTAGTGCTAGCAGCAGAGAGGGGACAGGAATGGGGAAAGGGGAAGACAGGCTCAACCCCATCAGCAGTAGTGTGGATTTATTCCCCAATTTATAACTAATTGGGGAATCATGACATAAAGCATTGTGTTATGTTCATAATTGCAACTGTTCAGACAGAATGAATTATTGCTGCATTGACTTCAGCACTGGAAAGTCAGCGTTTAGCACTCCCTTAAAATTACTACTCTTTTCAGTTTCTTCCAGTTCCTTGGCATGAAATAATCCTCAGATTTCTGTAGCAGAGCTGAGTGCACTGAATGCCTCAAAGGCATCTAGGAAAAAGAGGAACAGTTACTCTGGTGTTTTTTGTGGGGTTTTTGTTGTTTTTTGCTGGTTTGGTTTTTTTGTGGTTTTTTGTGGGATTTTTTTTTGTAGATCCCATTGCTTATATTTATAACTTAAGCAGTATTTTGCACCTCTTTGGTTGTTTTTTACATATCCAGAGCTCTGGTTGTGGACAGTCCATTTGTAGCTGAATTTCCTTTCTGTAGTTGGCATCATGCAGTGGTCAGTAATTACTCAGCTCTTACAATACTTGCATTTTGTGTTATTCTGAGGTGCATTGTCTTGCTTCTGGCTCTATATTCTTTGGCCAGGCTGTTGAAGCTGATATCTGGCTTATTACACAGCCTTTGAGTACTACTTATTGCTGGTAGACTTCAAAAGGAAGAATTTTGGATCAACTGATTACCTGTGTTACTACTTCTGAGGAAAAAGAGCAGCAAAAGCCCAACTTGTCTGTGTAGTTTTGAGCTGGACTGAAGGGAAGACATTGAAATCTTTCCTCACTTGGTTGCTTTTGAATAACAGTGCATATCATAATCACCAGAATTCTCCGAGAAGTCCAACTTAGAGCCATGAGAGAGACTCTGGTATCCTGGGAATCAAAACTCTGAGTAGTTGAGGAATAAAAAATTAAATTCTTCCTTGTCTTGACACACTTTCAGTCCATTTTGCAATGATGCCAGCTGTTCCTTTCAAACAGGTTTATTTTTTTCTCCTTTGCTATGACAGGATGAACTTTGCAGAGTATCTGTAAACAAGAGAGTTAGAGAAAACAATTTAACAAGTAGAAACTACCAAATTGTGATTTCCTTGAAAAAGAAAATCTGAACAAAGATTATACTCATTTCTAGGAAGTGCTTTTCAGTCACAAAGGCATTAGAAAAGATATTTATAGCTGACCTTTGAAGATTCATAATTCCTTTCAGTAGAGGACTATAGAATTTTGTACTAAATATTCCATTAAATTCTTACAAGAAGTATTGTGTCATTTTAAATTATAAAATAAGTTCTAAAACACTTTTTAGAAGACCATTGAAGCACTATCACTGTATATGAAAAAATTTCTATTGTTTAAAAAGGTCCTTTGACAATATTTTTAGTCTATATAAGGTAGAAGGTAAACTATTATAAACAATTAAATGTCTGTCATATTTCTGAGCTTGAACTACATATTTTTACTTTTATATGACAAATTTCTTCCTATTATCCTGAGGGGAGTAATTTTTTCCATTTCTTACAAAAGTATGGCTTCAAAGGTTTGAAAAAAATGATGGAAGCAGAAAACTATAAAATAATTATTGTTTCTGAATAACAGCAGAACCAAAATCCTCTTTGGTTTAAAAAACACTGTGAAAGACTCCTTTTTCAAAGGTAAACTTTCTTTTTTTTATACATATTTCATATTCTTCCCTAGTTGAACCTGCTTTTCTAAAAGCACCATGTTGCAGGCTGCTATTCTGCAAATACATATGAACAACTGTGCTCACAGTAACTAACCCCCTTTTAGTATGAGCTGATTACTCAACATAGATAAAATTAAAGTCATTAGGATATGTAATATTTTATTGGTATCCCACATACATTTACCTCGCTGTTCAGGTTAAAAAAAAAAAAAAGCAAAAGCCCACAAATGTTACATTAGATTTACTAGATGCCTTGGTAAGTTTCACTGTCTTAATGATTGGAACATTACTATCTTTTTAGCTATATTAGTCCTCTATGGTATAAAGAAACAATTTTTAAAAACATTAAAAACATTCGTAGTAAAGTGTTCACTTCCTGGTAATTATCTTAATGTTATCAAAAGCATTTCCAGACATTTTAACTGTATTTTCTGACAAAATATCTATTACAGGGAAAATCTATAGCAGTGTTATGCACAAAGAATGGCTCCAGCTCTTGAAAGAAATACATTTCATTAAACTGAAAGTTTAAACATGAAACTGAAAATTGCAGTGAAATCACCTGCCCCTTTCCTGTTCTGTATGTGACCAGAACACTACTGTATATAGCATCTGTATTTTAAAGTTATCAATTAAATACAAAAATTGTATGTCTTGCTCTGTCATTTTCTGAAGAATTATTATTTTCAAAGTTGTGATTGTGAAATTCTGAAGCCTGGCCTGTTTAATCTAGCTGAATGTGTAGCAGACCATACAGCCTTAACCATGGTGCTGCACAACCTCTGTATTTTTGCCTTCTTTTTGTCATCTGGAACTGGCTGAAAATTCATCATCATGACAGTATTTTCCAAATGGTAAAAAAGCTTTAATTGAAATGAATACTTTTTTCTTATACAGATTTATTTATGTTTTTGAGGTGACTTTGTTTGCTTGTTTGTTTTTGGTTTTGTTTTTCCTAGAGGATTTTAAAAGGAATATAACAAATGAGAGAGTGGCATTTTGGAAACATTTTTCATTTCCAATATGAATGGCTTCCTGAAAGGGAAATTTGAAGGCAAGAACAAACAAGTAAAAATTGAATTCTGTGAAATTATAAAAGTGAAAATACAGATGTTGTTATTTTGTGGTGAGGAGCACATGACTCTACTAAAAAAGAGCATAAGAGGGTAAAGCTTGGGACTGTTGGTTGAAGGTTGCTCGTATGTTTCTGAAACCACAAAACCCAGTTTGCTCTTTAAGGCTGAAAAAAAATCAACATCTTCCTTAAAACAGGATCACAGCAGTGTATACACAGCATGGGACTGGAAGACACCTGCATGTTCTTTGAGAGACTCGACACTCCTGCCACTTTTATATCTTTCAGTCCACATACAGTTTTCAATGATGAATGAACTTTTCATCCCAAAAAGGCAACTAGTCCTATAGGCAATGTGTTTATTAGAAGCAAGCATGAAAAGCATGATAGTTGCCTTTAGGAACTGCAGACATGGATCAATGCAGCTGGTGGCCTGTTTTACAGTAGGACCAAGGTCAGAAGATGCAGATCCTCAGAATCAAGGCCTTGTTACTGGTGTCAGGTATCTCTCTTTGAACCTTCCTAAAATCAGAAGTTTACCTACACAATCTCTTTCATGCATCTTTTACCACCAGTTTATTAACATTTAATTAAGAGTGTGCAAATAATGACTGTTCATTATTCATTTTGGGAGCTATACTGAGAAATTTGAGGGGGAAAAATGTCACAGAGATGGTACTAGTGGGAACAAACTTTCAACCTATCAGTATCTAAATTCTCTTTCTCTCAGACAACATGCTGATGTGCTATTACTCCAGTCCTCTCTCTTTTTTTTCTTCTAACTCCTAAATCACTTCCATGTTTGGCTGGGCACGTAGCAGCTCATGCAGAGGCTGGCTTAGTCCATGTATACACTGCCTGTAAAACAGGGAACTGCTCGAGTTACTCTGTCTTGCTTTAAATAGGGACATGCAATTCAGTCTGCCTTCTTCAAACTGCTCTCAATTAGCAAACACATTTGTAAAAATTCGTATCTTTAAATTTGTATTTTAATGTAGTCATGGGACGAAAAGCTATCAGAAGACGAGAGTACAGATGTCAATTGACAGTCCTGTTACCTAAACCTAATTTACTTAGAAAATCAGAGTAAAATTAATGTGGGAGGACTCAGGGTAGAAATTGGGACATATGAAAAGTTTCTTAGGGGAAAAAGAGCAAAATTCAATTAGCGTGAAAAGCATTCTTTTATGTTGTTCAGGTCAAGTGAAGTAGTTGAATTGAAACAAAATGTATGATTTCTGGTTTAAAAAGATAGTTTCATATCCTATATTTTTTTCTGTTTCAAAACAAATGCATAGTTCTTAAACAAAAATAGCAATAATTCTTGTAGCAAATGCATGAAGCACTCAATTTCCCCTCTAATTTCTGATGTTTCATTTTGGTTTTTTTTAAACATATCTACTATTTATTCAATTTCCTTGTTTAACTTCTTGTAGCATTTAAATTTGAAATATAGATGGTACAATCATTTCAGGCATGACATTATCCTGGCATAGATCATTTACATGAACACTTTTTGGTGAATAATGAGACATACTATATTTGTGATAATAACATCTTTTGACTTCATCCTAATAAGAGTAATTGTCTGCCTATATTGAGATTAGGTCCCTGAAATCTTCCAGTCTCTTGCTTGTAATGATTTGTCTTGATCTATCCTCTCAAGCCAACCTGCCTCTTCCGTTCTTCCACTGCTCATCTGTCTGTTGGCAGAGACAGAGAGATATGAAAGGCAAGAAGATCGAATTAGCCATGACCATGGAAAGTAGGTCAGAAAGCAGTGATAGATTTCTAGTGTTTTTTGGTCTGAAAGTTATCCGACTGTAAAAATCTTTTGATATTAGTTTTTGGGCTAATTAATTTTTTAGCAAAAAATCAACCCCCTAGTTTAATTACTGATTCTTTCACATTTTGATTTTCATTTGTTTCCTTTGACTTGGAGAAATCATCAGAGCTGTACATAAACAGGGAAAAATACACATAGCTGGGGTTTCCCCTCCTGTGCACCGATGACGTTATTCCCAATGATTGTTGTGAGTTTGTTACCTGTTAAACCAAATCCCTTCCTGTCTTTTCTCCTTAAGTGATTTTAAATATAAAAGAGTAATATTTTTTTTTCTGTTCCTGAACTCCTATTACAACAGATGATTATACAAAATTGAAAAGCACTCATTTAATGTGGAAAGGTGAAGATATTAATCTAGCCTTGAGTGGTTTCAATAACCCTTTTCTTTCTTAATGTCATCTCCTTTTGCACTGAAAGACTTCAGCCAGCTTCGATAGCCCCATGCTTATGCATGATCTTTCAGTAGGGAATTAGCAGGGTTGCTTAGGAAAACAGCACAAATAAATAACTCTCACAGCTGGAAGACAAGTAGCACACAGGGAGTAATCATTAGAAAAAATCTAGCATCAAGTTAATAACTGCTAGAAGCAAAGACACTTTAATCCATAACTTCTGCTTATTTGAAAGGACTGGTGTCCCAAACTTTCCAGCAAATTTATTTATGTCTGGGCATCTAAAACTTTAATCAGGAGCTGAAATGAATTCCATTAATTTTTAGTGTTAGAAGAAGTATCTCAGGTTTTCTATGCTGAATTACCAGTTCAGGCTTGATTTGTTTCCACTGTCACAAGCAATATTTTCTTGGCACTGCAAACTGTAAAACGGGTAAATTGCTGTCATTAAGTAATTGTACTCCCTTGGTGACCAAGGCAGCTGGTTTCTAACCTGCTCCAGTCCTGTGCCCACTCCCAGCTCTGTGTAACCTGCCCTGCCAGGTTCAGTGATTGGAGATTTGTCCGCTAGAATTTGAAAAAAAATCGCTTGCTTTGCTCAAGATAAATAGTCATTGATCTGCCCTGGATTCAAAAGATACACAGAAGTTTTTGCCTCTTTCAGGCTGCCTTTTGAGACAGTTGATGCTTGTGAGATATTTTAAAGTGACAGAGCAGCAAAAAAGTGGAAAGGATCCTGGGTTGTTCCTGGCAGGTTTGTGCTCCACTCCTGAGCCTGTGTCCTCATTACCCAGGGAAGCAAGGCACAAGGGATATCTGCCAGGCACCTGCTTGGACTGTCAGGGTGTTAACAGAATTTTGGGTGCTGTCTTTTACATTGATTGAAAAGTTCCATTATGTATTTATTTCTATATTTATTTTTAATTTTTGAAAAAGGTTAAATGATTCTCCTTTGAAGCAGTTTATGTTGGAAGAGTATTTTTTAGAGTTTGATTAGAGAAGATAGGCATGTACTTTGGGTTGGGGCAGTCACTGCAAGTGCTCTAAAGCACACCAAATCTTTCCCAAATGCTGCAAAAAACATTTAAATCAAAATGCAAGAATAGCAATGCAGGAGTAACTGCAGCCCTAATCCACTTGTTGTTGTGGAATGTACAGAAATATTCCTTACATTTACAATCGTATGTGAAGTTTGAGAACAAGCAAGTCCCTTCTGTAGGTAGGGTTTTGTTGGGCTGGCTCTGTGTGACTGAGTGCTCTTTGCTGGTGGCACTTGCTCTGCAGCCATTATAAATATTTACAGAGGGCGGCACCTACAACTTTCAGACTTTATAGGAGGCAAAGTCTTTGTCTCAAATTTATGAGCCACTTCAGAGGAATTCACCAGTACCACATATAATCTAATAGTGTAACTAATACCTACTGTTTCAGCTTTTTCCAGCTTTATTCATTTGTAGCACTAGGTAGCTCTTTTGTCTTTTTAGTTTGTGAAACGATAGTATTTTATCAATGCAATAAACAATAGAATATATATACTGGAATTAACACAGTGGATCAAACTCAGACACACTCTACCAATAACCAGTGAAAAGGAGCATAGACTGAAGAACATAGTTCCAAAAACTCCAACAAGCAGCTGCAGTAAATTTATTTCCTACACATTAAATGCCATCCTAACTTTTTATGCACAGGAAGTGGTTTGACCCAAAAGTTCATTTTTTTACCTAGATCTTTCAGTTAAACACCTTGGAGTATCTTTAATGGGTGTATGTCAGAAACACTATCCCTCAATATCTAATTTTTTTTTGGATTTTGTTAAATTGTACTTGCTATTGTAATAAGTTTCATGGAAAAGTCTGACAGTATCCTGTCAATTTTGGTTTTGTCATTTTTCTGATCAAGAAACCTACTTTTAATTTAGTGCCTTTTTTTTTTTTTTTCTTGGGGTAGGGATGGTAGGGAGAGAAAGAAAAAAAGCACTTAGCCTGTGAATCTGAAGTGCTTTGTGAAAGAGAGAAACTATGGTTCATTATTACAGAGGAAGGTAGCATATGACAGTTAGAAATCTGCTTGCCTGCTCTGACCCAAGAAATCCCTACAAATTCTGCAGCAGTTTGGCTGTTTATATTCTGCTCTCTGTTGAGAAATGCAAGGCTTCAAAATAGATTAAAAAGATTATCTCTAAAAATGCTTGTTTTGATTATATGACTGATGACTCTCTAGCTGGGAGGTTTATTGCAAATGCTTTAAAGTTTTGGGAGATACTGGAATCCTAGTAGTCTAAAATAATAATCTGCAAGTTTCCAGTTATGCTCTTTTACAAGACAGTACGTTTAGAACAGCATGACTTAGCAGTGAATCTTTCCAGACCTGACTTAAAACTTTTTAAAACTGTTTTTTCTGATACCTAAAAAAAGGTAAGATAAAGAAGGAATTTACATATATTTATATATGTATATGAAGCTATCAAAAACCTCACACAGATACAGAATAGTGAATAAGCCAGGTGAATGACAAACATTCTCAAATCCGAGTATGTTTTTCCAACAGATAGCACAAAAATTTGTGCCTGTGTGTGGATGGGAAAGGGTGAGAAAGGAGAGGAATAAAGATTTTATTGTCACTTCTAGGAATGAGTTGTGTAACTTTGTGAGGAACACTCTTCCCAGAATCATGGTTATAAAACCTTTTATTGCTTGTCCTGTACCTGTTTGATGGTCTTTTCATGCCACTGTCTTTAGTTCCATAAAATAGAAAAAGGCAGATGCAAAATAGGATGAAGTAACTGTTCTACATGTTATACAAGTTAATAGTTATACACTGTTATACAAGCTCTAGATTAACAGTTTTACAGAATTCATTGCTGGACCCTGACTTAACTTTCAAGAAAAGTCAGTCTCAAATCATCCTACAATGTATCCCTTCAGAAGTGCAACTGACAACTTGTCAGCTTAGTTGAAGAGCTAAGAAAACTCAAACCATTTTTTGGCCAATACTTTTCAAAGGAATTTGAATGGACAAGGAAATCCCCAAATGCCTTGTCCTACAGAGCTAGTCTTTGGAAAGTGAGTTTGGGGCTTCCCAAAAATCAAAAATACTTGGTTGATTTCAAGTTTGTCTCCTGAAGATAAAGTACAATCAACCATCTTTGGAACTTGATTTATTTTTTCTAAATAATCTTTTAGTTTTCTAAGCTTTTAGGGTTTGTCCTATTTGCTCTACCTATTGCTGTTGAGGCAGGATGAAAAAGATGTGTTCTATCAGGTGTGAAAGCTGTTATTCTGCACTATTGGATTCCACATCACTGAGGAAAAGGATTAATCAGTATTCCAAATATCTATCAGCATTTTGACTTTGAATTGCCGTATATTTAAGGTTAATTGTTATTTTATAGAAAATATAGATTATAAGGTATCAGACATTCATACTGGTTTTCCAAATACTCTTCCCTGCTCTGAACACAGTTTTGGAGAAAACATTGTATTTCAGAAGGGTGTGAGGACATTTAACATAAGCATGAACTTGGAATGACTATAAAAGCTTTTCTGGTTCAGTGTTTACAGAGTAACACAAGTTCTCTGAGAGGTCACTGACTATTCAAGGTGTTGTAAAGTCTTACTACAGACAACTGGAAGCCAAAAAGTGAGGTGTTTATTATGGAATGCAGTAGTGACAACTTTTCTTCTATTCTCTTTTTCTATGAACAAAACAACAGCCAGACTTCTCCACCTGACCCAAACTTTTCAGAAATAAAGTCTAGAGCTGGTACTGCGATAGGTCTGCAAGGTTATGCAGGCTGGGTCTGAAAAGATGTGATTCAGCAACATCTAGGCAGGGTAAGAGTTTCAGCAAAAATGCTCCACATAAGGAACATTTAAGCTGAATCAAGATGATCTGGGTTACTGAACTGGGGACTCAACCCTTTCATAAATTTGTAACACTTCTGTTGTCAGACTAAGGGTATGAAAGGGATGGTTCCTTTCCTGCAGTGAACAGTGACATGAGGTGCCCTTAAATATTGTGTTAGTACTCTGTTGGAGTTTAGCATACTGGATTCACAAATGCTCTCTTCTGTTGCTGCCTCTCTCTGGGACTCATTGGAGGGTTGTTCTGCTGAATTTATCACACAGTGTGTTCAGTTTCCAGTGGCCGTGGAAAAAGTTACCTTTTCATGTGCAGAGTAGTCTGTGCTTTTTTTTTTGTGCATGGCCTAAAAGTGTTTGCATGCACAGATTATGAGCAAAAGTCTTATCCCAAACATTGGAAGGCATGTTTCCCTCAACCTGCATCCATTCCAGAACATCCCATTTACATTTAAAGTAGGTAATAAGAAAGCCATAATTCTAATTTGATTGGAGAAGATGTAATCTGGCAGGACCAAATATAGGCAGGCTAGGAATTTAAGCAATGACTTATGTGTTTTCATAATGTGCTGATTAGGGAAGTAACATTTTCTGGAGTAGTTTGCTGTACCTTATTCTTCTTAAGGACCTTTACAAGTATACAGATTAGTATACCATCTAAAACTTAGACAAGTGCCATCTAATGTCTAAATGTAGCTTAAATAACTACCAATAGAAATTAAACATCTGCATAAAGCAATTCACTACTTTTGAACATAAAAATGAGTGCCATTAGCAGATGGAATTTGCATAGAATCTTTTAAATCTAGAACCAGTTCTGCTGTGCTCAGAAACTGGCAATATATCATGGTGGGACACAGAATCAGGATACATTTATTCCTGTATGACAAGTGTAAAACCAAATTTTTACATTGAAGAGAAGGTGCTTTTTATTAATACCATAATCTGACAGTTTTTTTTTTTTCAGAAGTTAAATGCTTGCAAATTTGTCTTTTGACTAGTAAATATTCCTTTGCAAGCAAAGTAGTCTGGGGTGGTACAGAGCTCAAGCTTTGCCAAGGTTTTAATTATGCTGTAACTATAGTTCAAAAGTTCTACATTACCAAAAGCCCTTGTAAGTATAATAGGAGAAAGAAAGCAAATTTTTAAAATTATAACTTTAAAATAAAATGGTGGTAGCATGGCTTAAATGTATTATTCAGTAGGTGAATACTGTGGAAAATCCATTTAATAAAAAAGGAGTAGGTATGGAATAGTTTACCTTCTTTACTTGTGACAAAAATCCTATCTTGTAGCAGAATTGAGTGGAATGTGCTGGTTCCTTCTAAATGCTGGACTTGGTGGGCTTAGTCTGAACAGCAAGGAATTCTTTATTTTAGAGCTGGATCAAGGTGCTATTACGAATTCAGACCAAAGATTTATCTAGTAAGGGACAGAAAAAGGTGTTCAGGTGTATGACATTGGCACTAGGGTAGGCAGGCTTGTAGATAACTGGTCTACATTTTGGTTTCTAAACCCACAAGGTGTGGCCAAGTCATGCCTTCAAGAGTATGCTTACAGCTATGACACCCTGAAATCCTTATTTAGATTACATGAAAGCTGCAAGTCTCATTTCATGGCATCAGTTTGAGACCTTAGGCCTAAATTCTTTCATACTGAAAGTTTGCAACTTGTGGCAAAATTGGCTGTGAGATTGTCAAGAATTAAGCTCCTGTGCAAGATGTTGTGATTTCTATGTTAGGGTGGGATGCAGTCTTGAATCTGACAGGGTTTTTTCATATGTTTTTCAGATAGTCTTGAATAGAGTTCTTCAACTGAGATGGAAAACTCTATTGATTGTGAAAACTTTAAAAAATAAAGGCTCCAAACCTCTGAAACATACAATATAGAAAGTACATTAAGTTTTTTCTTATAGAAATTCCATGTGTTTGGTGAAGGATGGGTGAGTACCCTGACCTGCAAGATGCTACAGGGCTCATGGTCTCTTCTAGACAGTACTTCTCACTATCCCAGTGTCTGCCTTGAATCCTAACTTTCATAGGAACCAGCTTTGCTCAACCTTGCCCAGCCACAAAGACTGACTGAAGCAGCTCTTGGTTCACCTCCTTGGTCTCTTAATTAAGGCTGTACAGTCACTGAAAAGCACTGAGTGCTCTGCTGCTTAATCATCACCAGCATCAGAGTGTCTGTAGTCCAGCAACTCCAATCAAGCTTACACCTCTCCTTCATAGATGTCTAATCAGTTCCTTAAACAAAACCTTATAGGCTATCATTTTCACCATGTGCCTTTAAAAACGGTTAATTAATTTATTAACATGCAAAACATGTACACAAAATGTAGTCATTAGTAACACCACATGTTCAGTACAAGCTATATATGTTTGAAAGCTATTTCTGGCATTTTCTAGGCTGCATCCACACTGTGCTACAAACAGACTTTCACTTCTCCTTTAACAGACTGGACATCTTTCCTGCCAGTCCTTCAGTTACACAGCCGTGATAATTAGACTTTGAATTTTTCATATCTTCATATCACTGTGTTTATGACCTTTGCCCTGTGTCACTTGAGTATTGATCTGGTCAACATGACTGTTTTTCTGTGCTGGGTGTGGGCTGGTGGAGATAGGGACCTTTTGTTATATATGTGTACAGTGCTTAGCACAGTCATCATGCTGGAGCCCCCAGAACTCTATTCCCAAAGTGTTTCGAAGCATCTCAAACTGGCAGCAGAATTTAACACTCCCACTTTGTATCCAGTTGGCATTATCAATCTGTTTCAATATGTGCCTAAGTGCTGTTTAAAGATCTGTAGTAATCAACAAATTTCTATAATTAGAGAGCTGAGACTGTGGCATTTAATTTCAAAATAGTAGCACGAACACACAATTTAAACAGGAATCACTTAGAAATAAGAACATGGTCTCTAATTCCTTTTCTAGAATATGCCCACTATTATGATTTGCGTTAAAAAGAAATTATTTGTAAGCTATGGATTTTAAAAATTATTAGTTAACATCTGTTAGTGTCATGTATTCTGTGTGCAATTAAAAGTTTATAGTGACATAACATCACCAAAAATAAACACTAGAAATAAATAAAAAATGTAATTTTGCACCAAAGATTACTCAAGCAACTCACACAGCTCCTCACTTTTGTGAATTTGCCATTTCTCTGTTTGTATGTCACAGTAAAAATCAGGGTCCTAATGACAACTAATTATTATTGTATGTACTATGATTAAATTATAGACAGCCTCCATTTTCTACTTGACTGTCACTGCACATGGGAATAGAGATGTATTTAATAATTCAAGCATCAATTTTTGAAAATGCATGCCCTGCTCCTGGTTTTTTTTTCCTATTATTGCAAAAAGAGCTCAGGTCACAAAATAATCTGTAGTTAAAAAAGAGAAAAAATATCAAGCAGGAAAAAGTCAAAGACAATGCACATGGCTGAATAAGGATGGCTCTAATAAGGTATCTGGAACAAAGGTAATTTATGATATACATATGGGAGAAAAAGGAGAGGAAAACAGAAAAAAAATGTACTATAGCAATGAGATACAGCATTGAAAGATAGTCCTGATTACTAAAATACCTTACAAACCTGATGGTATTCAGGACATGGGAATGAATTCTGCAGGGATTTAAAAAGGCAGTGTTTTTAAGAAAGATACATTTACTGATCCAACTACACTATGAAAGAAAGAAGAGAGCCTTCATTTGCATGGCATTTCTATAAGACTATCATAAACACCTTTCTATGTTTCAAAGCATTATTTCCCAAAAGAGTTGAATCTTTTCCATCAATTTGTCAACATATTCCAGAAAGCAAATGATCTCACTTTTTCAAGAGCTATATATTTGTCAGAGAATCAAGTGCTACCGACTTTCAATATACAGCTAGACTTAATTTGAATTGCTTATAACACAAGAATATAAAAAATATTCTAAAAAATCTTTATAAATCACATAATCATGGACTATCCTGAGTTGGAAGGGACCCACGAGGATCATCAAAGCCCAACTCAGCCCTGCATAGGACAGCTCCAAGGATCACAGCATGTGCGTTGTCCAAATGTTTCTTGAACTCTTGTCAGGACTGGTGCTGTGACCCCTTTCCTGGGGAGCCTGTTCCAGCCACATCTGCATGAAGAATTTCCTAACATCTAACTTAAACCTCCCCAGTCTCAGCTCGGTGCCATCCCTTCGGTTGTGTTACCAGAGCAGAGATCACTGTCAGCCCCTCCTCTTCCCTTCACGAGGAAGTTGCAGGCTGTAATGAGTCTCCTCTCAGTCTCCTCCTCCAGGCTTGGAACAGACTGAGAGCACTCTGTTATTACCTCCAAAGGTAAAACAAGAGGCTTTCCTTATGACAGGTGATGTTCTTTCATATTTAAATTTAGTCATGTTTCTGAACCAAACTCTGTGTTGGGCTTGCTTGACAAAGTGCCTCTGTGAGGAAGACACAACCCATCCCATCTGTCTCCAACAGCAGAGCACAGCTGAGTCCCTTAGCCATGAATAGAAAGCCTCTAAATAAACATATTTAAGAAAGATGGGATGATTATTTAAATTTTTGTCTTAGTTTCTCTAACCAAGTCTATTTGAATTAGTATTAAATTATTTTTTTCCAAGTCAAGTCCTTTTTGCCCATGTTACAAATTGTTAAGCAATGTCCCTGTCTTTCTTCTAGAGCAGGAATAGTTCTGTCTTATTTTCTCCCCTGGATTGTTGAAAAGAGGAGTGACAGAGCTGCTGAGTGGGAGTTTGGTCTATGGCCAAGGGTAATCCACTACAAAAAATTTATTTTCTTGAAGATAAGTTAACTGTAATTCAATTTTCCAGAAACTAAATACAAGTGTACATATAATTTCTAATTTTCTGATTCTCTACATTTTCACCTTTAAGTAGGAGAAATCCATCATAAGGCATGTTGTTACAGTATTTTATGTTTTCTTCTAGAGTGGAGCTCAGAAATAGCTGAGCAAACATGTCTTCACATTGAGTCATCCAGCTCTTAAAAATGTTTTCATCCTAGTCCTGTTTTTTTTCTATTTGCTGCACTGCAGAGTTAAGTTTCTATGTGTAAACAGAATATTTGATCTACCTTTTTTATTTGCAATCTATCATTATTTTATTAGCATTCTGTTTTTCAAAGAGCCAAACTAGGAATAACAGAAAAAAACCCCAAAAGACAAAACTGTGTTCTGCAAACACCTGCAAGGTGGCACAGCTATTTCCCGAAGAGCAATTAGCCAGTATCAATGACTCTGTATGGTCAGTGCAAGAAGATACCTTCCTTGCTTCTAAATTGCTGAAGGTCTTTAAAAGGCTTTCCCTTTCCACCTTTTTCATTATTATAACCACCACTAAATGTGATTACTTGAAATAAACAGGTGGCTCCTCAGGAGCGCTTTGGAGCAGGAGCGTAGCCGGGGCCGGGGCCGTGCCCTGCCTGCCGCGGGCTGTGCGCAGGCACGTCCATCGTGCATCTCTAAACCCCCTTGGCTGCTTTCCCAGAGCGCCCTCCATTCATTTCTGAGTTCTGAATGGTTTTCAATTAACGTAACAAGACTAATTAACTGTATAAGAGTAGGGGTTTTCATAGCGCTACTGACAATGCATCAATTTAATAGTACCTTAGAAATTCAGTGCTTCTCATTCCAAAAGAAAAGTACACAAAGCCAGTGAGTTACTGGGGGTCAAAATAAGGAACATGGTTTTCTTTCGTTGCCTCTGAACCTGAACAAAGTACAAAGTTACTAGAAAAAAGTAGCCTAATCAGAATGAGACACCTTTTTAACTGGTTCTTCAACAATCTTACCAGATAGCTTCTGCTGAAAATGGTGTCATACAGCCTTGCTGTTTTAATTCCATAGCTGAAGATTATCCCTGTACTTGTACCTAGCACTCGAGAATAACTGTTAGAAGTAGCCATCATGTATGAAATCTCACTATCCCCTAAGCTCTTTTTCCTTGCAATGTAATATCTTTGCGATCAACTATCAATACCAGGCAGTGTTAATGTAAAGTTTCCTGTATCATTTTACCTAAACTCTGTTTTAGGGTAGCACCCTGTATGTTCAGAGATCATTAAAGCCTCTGTTACTCAAGCCTTATGCTGAGGTTGTCACCCAATGTGCCAGTTCATATCTCTCTTTATTGGGGTGGGGGGGACACATCACTTGCAGCAAGAAAGTGAACTGTGATGTGGATTATATGAGCTATTAAACACTATCAGATGGAAACAATATGATAACAATATATGGCATTGTAATGAGTATATGATCCAATTCATGACTTCTTAATATCATATGTATGCATCCTGTTGGGTTAGAAGAGACTTATTTTTATTAGTACAGCTGGTTGCTAATAAATGAACTGAGATTTAGTGATTTTTTTCACTATTGTAAAAATTCTCATTTTTTTCATATGCAAATTGAATGCAGTAGTAAAAGGAGGAATGAGAAGATCAAAGAAAACAGTAACACTTGTTTTTTTCTTCTTATTGAAAATTGAATATCAAAATCTCAGAGACACACTTTACCAAGAAGAAAATTTATTAATAAGGAATAATATGTATCCTTCTAAAACTATTAGTCTGAACTGTAGCACAATTGTGTTATATTAATGTTTTATGATAAAATAATTAGTACATGAGCATTTTCAGTCTGAAAACCAAGAATAATACCCAAATTATATATTCCTCACAGTCCAGACTTTTTAAAGTGTGAGGAGAGAAATTCTACCAGGAGTCTGGACACAAACTACAGTCCTTCCTGTAAATTTTTTGCTTTGGGTTTTTTGTTGGGGGTTTGTTTTTCAGTTGAGCTAAATCTAAAATTTTGTGGTAAGCAGCTAAGAAGTAAAGTGTGGCAATGGTATTTTCAATTGTTTCTTTGTTATTATGCAGTCTCCTCTTAACAGTTTTCTACTTTTCAAAAACAGCATTAGAAGTCACTAGGGAGTCACTTCAGCCTCTTAGAGGAGAGAGATGCCTTTGACTCTAAAGCCAGGGCTATTCAGGATCTGATCTGAAGTTTATGAAATTAAATGGAAAGATTTCCTCCGATTTTACTGAGGTTTGAGCCAGACCTTTAAGTGGTGCACTGTAATCCCATGTGTTTTTAGTGGTATTTATCTGAAAGAAAAGGCTCTGACTGTTTCTTGATGGGAATAATAGTACAAAACAGGCACAACACATTACTGTTCTGGCTCTCCTCTTTGAGCTGAAGTAAATATTCTGCAAGATCCAGGGCAAGGAAATGCTGAACAAAGGTAAGATCAGAGATAGTTTAAGGACGATAAACTGGCCAATATCTACCAAAGGGCAGAGCTTCTACTGATAATCAGTAATCAATCAAAGTCAATCAATAAATCACCTCTGAAGTGTAGCAAATAGTTCACTAGGAGCCACCTAATGAAACTGGTTAGCTGATTAAAGATGTGTATGTAATGTAAGGTATATAGAACAAGGCTGCTAGTGATTCTCTTGTCACATACAATATAGAAAAACTTCAATTTCCTTTCAAAGAAACTCATAGAGAAAACCTGAATTATTCATTGCTGACCTATGTAATCCCTTTTTATTTTTATTTTAGAAAATCTGTTAGACAAATATCAACAAATATATTTTGCAATCTGTTAATATAAGTTAAAACACATTGGTACAGGAGCCAAAAATTAGAAAAGTAGCAACAGCAGCCTTGCCATAACTGTCTTCAAAAACAAAGCAAGCCATCAGCAGCACAAGGGAATAGCAGTTTAGGGACAAGAATGGAAAATATGAACAAAACAAAAGAGATAAATATTTATGCTCTTGTCTTTCTAAAACTTTTCCATTTTCCACATTTTCCATACCACTCTTTTCTATGTACTTGTTTTCTATCTTTCTCCCATTTGTATTTTACAAGAGCTTTACCTTTCTTTCATATAAAAATGAAATCCTTCCAACTCTAGATTAAAATTTTACTAAATTTCCCAAGTCCCTATGATGCAAAATCCTATAATTACCAAACTTGTTTTTAGGACATTTGATCTACTTAATACGAGTTCTATAGTTACTATTATATATCCCTCCCTCCCTCCCTCCCTCCTGTCCTTCCTTCCTCCCTTCCTCCCTCCCTTCCTTCCGCACCTTCTGCACCTTCCTCTTCTTATACCCTCAAAGTCACTTATACTTTAAATAAAATACTTTATAAATATACAGAAAGGTATTCAATTTGTGGAACAGCATGTTCTTCCTTACGTGAACCACAGACTTTTTCTAGATCTCTCAGTAATATGCATTTAGACACTTTTCCAGTCATTACACCCTTCACACAATCTTGGAGTCACAGAAGAGCAGAAACTGGAAAGGACATCTGGAGGTCTAATGGAACTCCCTTCCTCAGAGAAGGTTGCCCTACTCTGAGGCCAGTTGAGTTCTGAATATCTCCAAGGATGGAAACCCTGCAGTCTCTCTGGGCAACCTGTTTCACTGTTCAGCCACACTCACAGTAAAAATGTGTTTTCCTATATTCATTATTTATCCTGCTTAGCTAAGACCTGCCTAACTTCAGTGTCTGCACAGCTTCCAAACACAGAAGGGCTCTCCCAGAGCAAGAGCATTAGAACAAATCTACTGAGAAGTTTCAGGATAGATGTACAATAATAAAGATCACTGAAGGCTACTAGTCAAAAGTAGTCTTCTTTTAAGGTAAATAAATTTCTATATTTAAATAGAAATTTAAATTCTTGAGTATTTAAGTATCATATCAAATATTTCAGACTAAGAAAAAAAACAAGATCAAGCCATTAGGTAACAAACCACATTATTTTTGTATTTAGTGTCTATTGTGTGAAGGGTGGAGGAAATACTGTACAAAATATTACTGGTTACATTCTTATTACAGCATTTCCATTATAGTTACACAAAGGTACTAACACGTAAGTCTTACTGGTCTTGTTTTTGTTTGCTAACATTATGCCTCAAATGGGTAACTGCTTTCTTTGTAACTGCCATGCAACAAAACTCTAGAAAAGAAGCATCCTTTCAAGCGAGTTCATAATTCCAAATTCCTATCCCAAGAACAGTAACTGCATTTCTTCTGTTCAAATTCTAGGTTTACCCTGAAGGTCCCTCTGACTTGAGAACAAACTCATCCTTTCGTCACATCCTGATTTAAATCATACCTGGTCATAGTTATTTCGCTTGATTTCCAGTGAGACTTTGCTTGGTTTAAGTTTTGTATTCTTGTGTTGGTTGAGGAGAAAATTTGGAATTTTTTCATTCCAATTTTGAGAGGTTTGTATTCCATTTTAGACCCTCTCACACTCTTGCCTACTGACACAAACACATGAATGCTCTCAAAAGGGTTACTAAGGAAACCAGAAACTATGGTAACATAGACTAGAAGCACTCTTATTTGTCCAAGGAGATGGAAAGGAAAATTCAGGCAATGCACGCTGCAGACGGACTGAAGGTCCTGATCTTTCCTTTTCTCTTCAGCTGCTGCAGACCTTCTGTTTCTCATATTTCCCTTCCAATAAGACTATCAAAACTTGAATCTTGACTCCGATAAATGGAGAGAAAAATCACTATAGTAATGTAGATGAGTGTAAAGGGGGGGGGGGGGGGGGTGGGGGGGGCAAATGAATTTAGGCAGTATTACTACACCAAACTGGTAATGTATTTAGTTTTTCCTTTTACCATTAAGTCAAAAATACCTCTAACTTCAATTATTCTTCTATTATTAACATAGCAGCTTGGACAGCAGTGCACCACATTGCCTGCCTTTGCTCTGAGGAGTAAGGTGTTGTGTTAGCAATACTCTTCACAGACCCTCTTGTCAAAGCTGTCACTCTGCAAATGCTTATATTCACTTTTAGCTCTGTTGTCATAAATAGTCTCATAGAGCTACCAGGGCTAGCAAATGCTCTATGATTGCTAAATAATGGTGCTTCATTAGAAGTGAAAGGAGCTCAGAAGCTCATTGAACTGGTCTGGAGATATTTCATTTGTGCCTTGTAGGAAAAAATACTTTTTACTGCTGAACTAAGCAACAAAATATTCTCTAATTGTAGGGCATGAAACAAAATTTAGTGATGGATAATGGAAAAATAACAGATGTCATAATAAAGAGATTAATCTTGACCATATTCATTCCTTTAAAGTTTTGAGGAAAGTAAGTGCTCTTTATATTGCAGAGTAAGCCCATTTATTCAGAAACAGGGAAATGCAAGTTGCCTAGGCTGAATACATTTGTGTATCTTTGCTAATGATCTGATTTGAAGATCTAACAGGATATTGAATGGCACAAATGCAAATAGATTTACTAAAATTTGTGATATTATTCCGATGAAGTCATTTGAATCAGGGTTACAGGACTGGACCAGGATTGAACCCTGTGTTGGCAAAAAGTATAAATTTGGTCAGAAAAAATTGGCTACAATGTTTAACATAAATGCTTAATGTATTGGTGTGAGAGATTGCTAACCACAAGTATTTTTCTAAGTGAAGCATCCAGAGAAGAATGTGGCTTTCTTATTTAAATAAGAACAGCAAGTAGATTTGTAAATGTTTATGCTCTTTATATATTTATAAAGAATGTCCCTCTGTACCATACATCATTAAATAGCCTAATCATGTTATTGAAATATTTTTGTTACTGTGTAGATGTGGTCATCAATAGCAAACAGACTAATATCACATGCAACATGGTTGCTGAAAAACACCTTCTGAGCAGAACTGTGACATTTTGTGCATATGAGCTAGAAAGATGAGATGATGTGAGATCCCTCCCATTTAACATATCCACTTCAGAGGTAGCCAGGATTTTGTTGCTATGAGAGAGGGAGGAAGCCAACCTCTGCTGGTTGAATGGTACACAGAGCTTTTTAGTCACACAAGCAAAAACACGAGAGCTAGGGAGAAAAATAAAGACTGATATTAATAGTTTAAAGGAGTGAATTAAATGGAGAAGTCACATCATAAAATGGCACGAAGTCCTCTTTGCTATCTGCATCAGTTATGACTTGAGGCTGGTAGTACATGTTTTGTTAGATTAGCAAATATTTACAAAGTAAACTGTGATTTAGGGGATGCGAAATGGGTTAATTAAATATTAAAAACACAACTGAAATTCTGCTGCTATAATTTCCAAATTATTATTTTAATAGAAAGGTTAACTATATCAGATGTGAAACTATTTTCTATAATAGCAATTTAGATGAATGTTATTTTTCCTTTGACGTATACTTTGTTTTCGGAAAAGAAAAAAAAAAGGGAATGCTAATGTGTATAGTGGCTAGGACAAATGATTTTATGCTAGATCTATTTGTATTACATATGATATGCTAGTATGGACCATTTGAATCAACAAGATCAGCCTGTTTGCATTCGCAGGTGAAAAGTCTTATTTATGCAACTCTGAGGCACAGATTACAAAGATATTGCTTGGTCTTTGGGCTGGAATCACTACAGAAACCCCACATAAATACCACAGAGCCCATGGGTCTTAATGGAAGCAACATTAAAGGCAGAGAGCAGAAAGTGGAGTGAGAAAATCAAAAGGAGGGGCAATTCTCTCCTTCAGAATCCAAATACACCAAAGAAGGAAGGAAGTCTTTTTTGAGAGTGCCAGAGAGGTAGAAAACATCCTCTGCCATGCAGCAAATCTGAGAGGGTGAAATATGAGGACTGGAAGCCCAAGGGGAAATAAAGTGCCCTTTCCCTACCTGCTTACAAACCTGCAGACAAAGCTGTGGAAAAGTGGCTGATGGTCTGCCTGGTGACTTGTCAGTCTGGGCTTACTTATCTGTCCTCTCCTCTGTAAGTGGAAGGGAAGAAACACGATACAGATACAGATATAGACACAGATACAGACACAGATACAGATACAGATACAGATACACAGATACAGATACAGATACAGATACAGATACAGATACAGATACAGATACAGATACAGATACAGATACAGATACAGACACAGATACAGATACAGATACAGATACAGATACAGATACAGATACACAGATACAGATACAGATACAGATACAGATACAGATTAGGATACACATACATGGGTTCCCTTAAGTCTTCCTTCCTTATTGACCCCCTACACTGTTATACTCTATGTCTTCTGCAGCAGCATGACAGGACCTGCATGTCTGGCCTCAGTTCTTTTACTGATTATGACCAATGTTAACTAAACCTCCTGGTTTTGTCGCTCTGGTGTTTATCCTACTGTGCTTTTGTTCTGTCATATGTAGTAGTGTATTTCTCAGGGCAATTTGTTAGAGTAGCTAGTCAGAAAAATAGAGGGATCATAACTTATTGCTGCAGGCTTCCTTTTGCTGCCTTATGACTAACTCAGTACTCTAAACTTTCAGGAGCAACAGAGAATGGTTACCTGTAGGGACACATAATATCCTTGAAAAGAAAGGAAATACTCTTTTGATTTAATCCATCCTATTAGTATGCCAACATCACATTTTCACAACAATTTTGGTTTTATAAGGAGAAATAAATCCATACCAAGAACCCCCCAAAAATGTTTGATTTCTTGTTTTGATTGTATCAGTCCAGTTTAATTCAATGTCCTTTGATGTCTAATTGATTTATATCAATATTTTAAACCAGATCTGTTCCCCAACTACTTGACTTAATTTTGACAGTCCACTGAAGTTTTGCAATGCATGGATTTGAACTTCGATATTTAGCCCTTTGATTTTCAACATAAAACTCCAAACTAAGGGAAATAAAAACTGATGTTGAGGATGTTTACATCTTTTCTATTTCTAGCATATGGAAAAAATCTCTTCTCTTTCCTGACAAAAGAGGAAGATTTAAGAGCTCAAATAGTTTAAGACTGTTAAAAGGATTTTTGATAACTACTGATATTCATGTGTTCAAACACATTTTTTATTTTAAATTCTCTATTGCTTCTGACTACAACTACAGAACATGAAAAGTCTACCAGTCAGTAAACTGTGGATAACTCCAATTTCTACGGCATCTAATTTTTTTTGCCTATTTTCAGGCAGATGAATTCTTCTTAATATGCCTACTATACAGAATAAAGCTTGTCTGTTGAATTAGTTTATCCCTTGAATATCTGCTGTTAGTGATCTAGTGATCTGTGAAATTTTTTCTAGGAATACTCGTTCTTCATCTGAGCCCAGGAATCCATCCCAGCTGGGTCAAGTCTGTGTCTGTTCCTTTAAGCAGAAAATATGCAAGTCAGAATTTTCAGTAGATCTTCTTGCCAAAGAATTCCATTTAATCAACTAGTGTGGCTTTCTGTATGTCAAAGTCTGTTGTGTCACATATTTATCTCCCCTACAATCCAAATATGTCAGCGAAAATCGTTCCGTAAGTCAGGACACTAAACAGTGGCATGTTGGTTGTTGTGGATGATCTGTTGAAACAGCAGAAGAAGTTTATGCTTTCCAAATCTAGTAATCTTTCAAAATCTAGTACACTTTCTAAATCTAGTAATAGAGATATAATCCTTGGAGCTGAATACTTCATTCATACTTGGTAAGAAAGCAGGCTGTACAGCAGCAAAGAAAGCTGATTGACCTATCCCACTGACCTCTCTAGGTAAGTGTCTCTGTTGACCAATACCCTAAGTACTAAAAAAAAGAATCTCTCCTCCTGAATGCATTTCTCAGCTCTGTGTTGCTGAGAAAAGGAAGAGATTTTTTCCTAAGGTAATGAAGGGACTCACTGAATCCCTGAAGCATGAGTTTTGATAAATTAAATACTACATGAATGCCAGAAAAGCATTACTGCTCTGCAGTCCTTTTTAAAATTGTCTGGTGAGGATTTACCGGGGGCTAAAGTGACCCCAACCCCTCAGCCAGGTCACTCTCCCTCCTGATTGTTCTCATCACAAGTCCATGCACAATGCTTTGAGGGGCAGTCTGTATTGCAAATCCCTGCTCACACATTCCTGAGAATGGGAGCTATTGTACAGCTGGGCTTGGGAGCCCTTCTGTGCCGTGGGGGGCGATTGGCAGCCTGCAATCCCTGATTCATCCTTTGGCTTGCTCATGTCTGACGTGAGTATCCTAGTCCTTAGAATAACCCTAGACTATTCCAGTGAACTTTTCAGCTAGTTATTGTGGGGATCTTGGATATAAGATGTTCAGCTTTAACTGTAATCATTAATTGTAGCAAATTCTCCTTCACATCTTTCTTTGTCAACAGATGGTAAATTTTACTGCATCTTTAACATCATATGGGATGCAACATCTCCTTCTGCTTCATTATAAATACAGAATAGAAATAAATAGTGATAGTTTTGGCAAATATACATCACTGCTTGTAATTTTAATATATGTATTTAGCAACAAACATAGTAATGGACTTAGCTTTTTTTGAGTTTTGGCCATTGTCAGTTCTGGATTACTCTGGAAACATGTGGCTAGGAAGCTCTAGGCTAGTGTAAAAATCTCAACGTTGTGAATATTTTGAATCTAGCTGACAAGGAAAATATTCTTCCTAGCTACTTGGAATGTACTTTGGGCTCTATAAATCTTGTTAAGCTCCAAAGGTCAACACTGGCTTTCCCAGTGTTTTGATAGTATTCCTGGGTAACTTGGGTGCTGGGCTTAAACCTGCTCACATCCTGCCATTCACACGCTGATGTGCCCATCTGAAGCTTTCCTGGAACTGTGATGCTTCAAAGTGCAACTCTGAGGCACTGAGATTATTCTCCAGGAGCAAATTAGGGCTGCTGAGTTTATAGCCTTAGTCTTTGTATCACATGAAATAAGTTGAATTGTTTCTGGATGAGTTTTCCTGGGATTAATGTATCTCTGTTTTGTTGTTTCTGACATTAAGGCAGCAAGAAAGCAAGTTCTGCATCAATAGCAATAACAATCCTTGACCTGTGTAAATGTCAGTTGACTGTGTGCTTAAATAAGTAGTTCCATGAGCAGGGAAACTACAGAAGTCTGGTTTGTTATGCATTTGTACCTCACAGTTAACTGCAAGATATTTTAACAATATTTTACTAAACTACAGCACGAATCTCACTATTCTTTGACATCAAATGACTTAAGAAGTGTTTGTATAATAATTATTACAATGTGAAGTACAGGAGTTTATAATTGTACGTAATTTTCAGTATGTAGTTAGCCTTTTTCAACTGCAATATTTATTATGCTTACAAGGATCTATAGCCAAAGACTGAGAAAATGTTCAGAAAATATGACAACAGAACTAATTTATCTTATTGCCCACATCCACATAGCAATGGAATTTGGAATGTAAATGATTAAAAGAGTTTGCAGATGGAGGAAAGCACAGCATAATTAAACTTAGATTTTGTTTCCCTGATTGCCTGGTGTGAGAGGAGAAGACATGCCATTTATTTATAAATCTAAATAACTAATTGAAATAAAAAAAAAGTCTGCAAGAGCAGGGAAGCATTAGAACAAGATAATACAGTTTAATTGTGTGTTATACTTGCCAAAGTCATGCTGTTTTCTCTGAGATCTAATTGATAGCTGGAATCAAGCAGGTGAAAACAAACAGGTGTGGGGCTTTCATCATACCATCTATTAGGTCATTCAGTTTTTATTAAATGTGTAAGAAGAAAACTGTGTACAATGTCCACTTTTATTAAAAGAAAAATAATAACTGGCTTTCCATGAGATTATAATTTTTGGCATAGGCCAACAGGTGAAGAAAGAATAAGATGTCTGTACTGTCCTGCAAATGATGAACAGGCTCTCACCTCAGTATGAGCTCTCAGAAAGATTCCTTAAAAATAGAAACGAGAAATAAAATTATAATGAACATCAGTATATTCTGTTTTTGTAGCAGATCTGTTAACAGAGTGTCTGAGTCTCCTTACACTTGTAAATCAGTTTTACAGCCTGTGAAGTGACACCAAACTTTTTTTCTTGCTTTTCTCTGGCTGAGAAGGAACATAGTTCTTGTGAGTTACTATTCTGCACAAATTTTGTTACCTAAGTTGTATTTAAAAGTAATGACAAATAACCATTGGATAGATACCAGCTGTGATAAAGCTTTCTCAACTATACTGAAAATGTATTTTAAAATATGGAACAACAGAGATGCAAGGAAGGGGCATTACCCAGCTAAAACCATATTTGCCTCTTTTCTCAGTACAGATATTTTTCCTTTTAAATTTTCTTCAGCACTCCATAGAAGTAAGTTCTCCATCCATTAAAGAACAGAAATCATTAGAGCTGAGGTCAAAACCTCCCAAAGTCAATGCTTTAGAGAAGGATGTGGGACATCATGTGGGATGATGTGGGATTTTCAGTCCATCAACATGAAGAATTTTAATTTTCCCTTGGAAAACAACATGAAATATTTACAAGCTTATGTCAAATTTTAGAGTCTTGAAGTGAATGTCTTAATAATGCTCCCTTACAATTTCTAATATAATATTTAAAAAAAAAGCATAACCCATATTCAGGCACCTGAAAAAATAAAACCCCTCTGTTACTGATCAGTGCTGCCAAGAAAATCATCTCATTGCCGCATGGTTTATTTTACATCCTTTATTCTGATGCTGAATTTTAGTTATCCATGTCTGAGAGCTGTGGTATCATAACAGAACTTTCAGTAGTACTTTTGAGAATGTCTACTGAGTTCAGCACACAACCTCTTCCCCTCCGCTTTCCACTTGAATTACTGCTTAAATTCTCATAAGCTGCTGTTGTACCTCTAGAACAGTGTGGAGAACTCCATGTAAGCACTAACAGATACAGGCACAAAAGGGAATCTACTAAAGACCATTTAATAAAAATGGAAAACAACTGACTATAAAGTGTGTAGGGAAAAACTATAGTTATTTCTTAAAGCAAATGTCAGAGGATGTATGGAGCAAGAAACTCTAAGCACTGATAGAAGCTTTAAAATCAAATGCAGTAGCATGAATTCACCATGAAACAACAATATTTGGAATGTTATTGTAGTGGATAAACTTGACTGAACTTGAAGTTTAATAATTTGGCTTCTTTAAGGAAAGAATTATTCAAAAATAAGAATTTTTATTAAATCCAGAGAATGATCAGAAAATCTTCAGAGTTATAGTTCTATATTAGGTAACAGATTTATTTTCTTAGTAACTCACCCTTTATCAGTGATGCAATGGAGTTAACAGAAATTGAGAACCAGTCTGTGAAATCCAAGAAAAGCAAAGTAGAGCGAGAAATGAGCTTCAATCTAGAGCATAGAAAATTGTTACTAAAATAGGAATTGCAGAAAACCCATGTCTGCCAGTAAAAAGGCTAATAGAAATTTAGTTTTTTTCAAAATTACATTGGGAACAAAGGACATTCTACTAATGGGATGGGCCATTATGAAACTGGAGATAGCTGAAATGAAGATAATATCTCAGGAAATGTTCAACAGCTATTCCTATCCCCTGTTTGGAAAGGCTGATGTATAGGAGTTACATAAGAACCAAAAAGAACTTTCTAGCCTGCTCACAGAAAAGAGCTGATACCACTACAGATATCAATAACTGGAGTACAGAGTTTGAATAGAGCTGGCTAAGATATCTGGTCTGCTAGTGTTAAACTTATTAAACATTTGAATACTAGGGAAGTTCCATGGAGTTGAAAACCAACCCCATTTGTACCAGTAATTCAAAAGGCTAAAAGATGTTCCAGTTATCCTGAAAACAAAACCAAGTGAAATAATATGAGAAGTGCTATCTGATAAAACCATTGAAAAATAAGAATATAATTTATCATCATTAATATGACTTAAAGGAAATAGGTAATTTCAAACAGGCCTGACACATGTCAGGTCCTTGCCAATGGTGAATGATCACCACATGGCGGGTTTCTTAGGGAGGTGCTGCTCAGATTTGTATTAGGCTCAGTGTTTTTTCAGCATTTCATCAATGATGGGAGGAAGCAAACCTTAAATCTAAGATGATAAATTGTGCAGATGGAAATGTAATAGTCCTGAGGGTTTGGATAGTCCTTTAGAGAAATATGGATTGCTTGATTAGCTGGAACGATTCAAGGAATGCTCCTATTCAGGTGTACTTTTTGGAAAAGTGTTCGTCAGTGAACTGAGACTTTAGGCAGGACTTTGGGAGATGTAAGCCTGTAAAAGGTGAATATTGGTGGTAGTTTCAGTCTTGTGTCTTTTTCTGTGTGAGTTTTGACCCTAACACAGTCTGCATTTACATATTTACAAGTTTAGCCCAATAATTTGTGTCCTTTTCATAGATGTTCAGATCTTTTGGCCATGCTTTTCTTTCACTTTCACGCATGCAAATATTTTTTGTAAGGGTCTTGGAAACATCTGCATGATGAAATGTACGTGCATGCACACACACGTGTGCATCTCTCAAAATTTCTGTGTGTCAACCATAGAATGTAACGGGATCATGGTGCAAGAATCATCCAAAAGGTGAATTGAACATACAGGTGTACAGGGTATTTTTTGAAGGGTGACTATGAGCTTATATGCAATGTAACTCTTACAATAGGAAAAATTAACCTTACTCTTCTCTTATAAAATATCCCATATTTGCATATTTTATGTACAACCTAAACATGGCATTATTGTTCTTTCATTCCCAAAATGACCTCTTCCAATACTCGTCCTTTCCCTTGAAATAAAGTGAGAAATTGGTCTCCATTACCATCAGATATATTCTATAATCTGATGAGAAAAAATCCACCTAGAAAGTAATCTCAAACTGTTCATATTGTTTTAGCGTCCTTTTCATTCAGTAGACCTACTTGTTTCAATATATACTAATAGATACTTTCCCCTTCAGTACTGCTGCAAATTCCATCTTTTTCAATGTATTTTCTCTCAGATTAGGTTAATATTTTTTGTTAACCTGGACTATATTTTTTATTACGCTAAGTGATACCAATATAAATTGTAAACCATGAGAATTTTTTTTTATTACATTACTGATTTTGGCACCACACTGCCAGGACAGTGATGGAGAACGAACACAGGTTTTGGAACAAGGCCCTTTGCTTCTGCTGCTGCAGTTCTGTGCCTTATGCCTACGAAGCAATATTTGAGCTAGGGGCTTTTCTTATTTTGGCCTTTACTGCCTTACTTGCTGTTTCAAGTATTGAATCATGATTTGGTTTGTATTGCTTTGATGAAGTAGCTTCAGTGCAGCTCTCAAAGGTTCATTTGAAGTGTCTGTTTGTCTGCTTCCATGTTCACTGCTTGCAGGAAATTGTGTTCTTCATAACATCAGGATATCACCTAGCTTTCATAAACCTTATTTTAGTTTAGGTGAGTTTGATTGGCAAGTTTTAATTACTATTTTAGGATAACTCTCATTCCACAGATTTTACTTCCCAGATCATANCTCCTACAATTGCAGTATTAGATTTTCAGGTTTATATCGATTGAAAAGATAGTTACCTTAGTCTTTGAACTATTACATAAAGCATGCAAATTGTATTTAATTTTTAATTTGATAGTGTAGAACTTCTCACATTTAAAATCATAACTTCATAGTTACCCTCCTCTACCTTAATTAACTGAAATGCATTAAAAACAAGTACATTAGAAAAATTGCTCATCAAATTACAGCTGCTCCCAATTATTCCTGTTAGCTGGTCATTGTCTAATATTTTGAGAAGTTCATTTTGAGAAGTTCTTGGAAAAACACTATATTAGCTTAAAATGTGGTCAGAAGGTAATTGAGGTTATTGCCTTAGAATTCTTTAGCAGAAAATGTGAACTGCAAGAAGTGTGACCTTTGTAAATATTAATATCATATATGTGCAAGTACAGACAAATTAAAAAAACCAAAACAACAGTAGACAATTCAAATATTGAAAGATGAATGACTCAATTTTTCCAAATGTTGAATGTTAGGAGCAAATTAACATGAGATCCATGCTCATAAAGACAAACTCTTTATCACATTACAGAAAACAATGTTTGCATAGATTTATAATAAACACAGAATAGAATCTCAGCTTTAATTGAAAAGCAATCTGTGTTTTTTAAAGCTTGCAGGTTTGTTTTTTTTTTCCAACTGTATCAGTAGATGTAATAGAAGATACATCCGTGCTTCATTTCCGTTGCCTGCACCGTCCATATTGACTATTTATAGCATTTCCTTGTTAGGAGATACTGTGGCAGAAGCTGGCACTGAGACATTGTGCAGGTCTTGAGAGACAAATGGATGCTATAGGCTGGGGCAGGGTTGTGTTGGGCTTCCAGTGCTTTCCCTTCTTGCAGCCAGGGATTCTCAGCTGTGGGAAGGATGGTTTGTGAGTTTATGGATCTCTGAAGGATTCCCCAGATGGGCCTAAATCTTGATAACTTCCAGTGAGGGAGGACAATCAGGAAATAATAGCATAGATACAGTAGCTTCTATGATGTTTTTAGATGACTGAAAAGTAAGACATTGCTCTGCTGCAGATTATATATACAATCGCTATTATTTGTTCAGAGTCTCTGGAGATTCAGTGCTGATGAACTTGTGTGTTCCATCTTGAAATACTGCCAGATGCATCTCTGAGTTCACAGTAATTGTAATGTTGCCCAAGGCTCATATGGGAATGTGAACTGTATGTCAGGCTACCTAATTAATGGTCTTATCACTTCAGCAAGTCTTTATGTGGGTGGTGTTACACAAACTATGAGGTGGAGGTAAAAATTTAAAGAATCCATGAATATCTGTGAGAAGACTGACCTGATCCTGCATTGAAGCTGTGGAGAAAATTCGAAGACTGTACATTGAAGACATTGTCTGATACATTTTACAGAACAGTAACTGCAGATTCAGAGAATGAAGGTTATTACCTAATGTTTTTTATGATCTTGAGATGGAAAAGTTAGAAGATATTCATTTACTTTCTGCCATTTGTGGAAAACATTTTTTGACAATTTCAGATTCATAAGACGGAGACAAAAAAGTTTTTTTAGTTCCAAAATGCTGTCATGGTTTGCGATACAATTGCAAGCATGTGCCTGTAACTCCTCACCGCATGGACTTCAGACAATTAGGAAAATCATTGCTCAAAGAATTATTCAGAGCTGTGCATCTCTGGTGTCTAAACTAATCTGAATTCATTATCTAAAGTCAGAGAAGGTAGAGCAAAACAATTTCTGATATATATTTTTGTTAGGAGGACTTCAAAATCTACTGAACACTAGTTAACTAATGGAGTTATCAGTGGAAAAATCTAAAAATAATGTCAAGGTGGGCATAATGATGAGAGAACAGCACGTAACTGCCTCTTGATGAATGGTAAAGGTGATGACTTTGGTTCTGTAATTGTCTTGGTTTGAATGACAGGTGTCTGCTAAGGAAGGCAGGAGCCTCCCTTGGAATAATGTAAACCTCCTCCCTCCAAATTATTAAAATTTTGAAATTAAGGGGCTCTCAGGCAAAGATATGGAAATAGGTATAACAGTTCTTTATTAGGAGAACTAAAATAAAAAATACAGTAATACAAAAAACAAGCCCACTGACAGAGTCAGAATACAACCTGACACCCTGTGGGTCAGGGTGTTGGTAGCAGTCCCATTAAGTGATTGCTGCAGCCCTCCTGGAGTGGTAGATGCGGCTCTGTTGAAACAGTGATCCTGTAGAAAGGTGTAGGTTTCTTCTGAAGGTCCAGTGGTGATGGATGGGCCTGTTCTTTCTCTGGGAGTTCAGTGGAAAAGGCTGCCTTGGTGTCCCAAATCTCATGTTTTTATCCAGGCAGGAATGCTCCCCCTGGCTGGAGCATTTCCCAATGGGATAATGTAAGTTTATCAGTGGACTCAATGGCCCATTAGCAGAAGACCTGTCCCTGGAGGGAGGATGGGTGGAAGAGATAAAGAAAACTGCCCCAGCTGTTTTATTCAGAGTTAGTCCATTAACAGAGGGTTACCCCACCCCAGTTCAACAGATGATAGAATACATACTTCTGGTTACATCTTGTACCCAAGACAGCAATATAGTACTTAGTGACTAATTTTATAAAAAATGTTTTTGTGGTAAAAATGAGTGAGCAAAGGTGTGAAGACATATGTCATTTCTGTAAAACACAAGTAGGAGGAGAAAGAGGAAAAAAATATTATATGGCGTTTACCAGAGAAGGTGAGAGAATGTAATTAGACAGTGGTGTTTTCTGAGGCTAGTAAGTTTGTTCAAAGCTATTATAATAGTTAAAATTCCCAGCAAGTCATTTTCCACCTGAAACAGGACAGTTGGCTGTTTTAATTTGTTGCTATGTATTCAGGTCTGCAGAAATAATGGCCTTTGTGAACACTTGACTCAGAACAA
Organism: Thryothorus ludovicianus; assembly: GCA_013397245.1. NCBI lineage: Eukaryota > Metazoa > Chordata > Aves > Passeriformes > Certhiidae > Thryothorus > Thryothorus ludovicianus. The sequence goes on from VZTB01007291.1 coordinate 256,040, forward strand.
TGTGACTGTTTCAGGATGCTTTGAAATTCAGCTTTGTGTGAGGACTTTCAAGGTATTGACATTTGAAGGATTTGGCTTAAAAGTTAAAAAAAAAAGAAAAATAAATGTATTCTATTAGATATTTTTACAGTTGCACTTTAAGGAATATTTAATATCAAACTATCAAGTGTCTATACTATGAGACATACTTTCTTCATTGAAAGTCATTTGCAAGTGAAGGTTTCTGGAACTATACAGTTATTGTTGTCATTTCACATAGAGAGAGTGGATTGCTCTATTCTCAAGGACTGCAAAAATTTATGCAGAGGACTTTCCCCTTTAAAGGCATTACAATTTTTAGAACATATGCTAACACTTATTTTTCCCTTATATATTTTTTGTTACAATTGAGCCAAACATGAAACTTGCAGTTACAAATTCCACATATTTCCGTCAAAAGTAGTTTTCTTAAAGATGACATGAATTATTTTCAAAGATATTTCAAAGGTAAGAAGCAATTTCCATCTTTAAGGAATCTAATAATACTGTTTATACTAGAAACTTGGTGATAAAAGTCTTCAGGTATACATCAAACCAAATATCCTGTGTGACATTGATAACATTTGCTTTAGTCATGCATGTACACCTTTAACTAGTTTCTGAGCAGCACCCTAACATATTTCCTACACTTTCAAACTGTAAAGCATGAAGTTCACACAAATCTGGGCTAAGGGTTCAAAAAAGATGAAACTTCTCTGGCAGGGTATTCTCTCTAGGATGCAGCAGAAGCTTTCTTTGTGTAGAGGTAGCACATATTCTTTTTTCATTTGATGGATGGAAGAGATTGAGTGCCCTGGAAGAAGTGCTATATCACCAAAGGCTTCCCTGGGATATCAGCACATTTTTCCTTATACTTGCATATTCTACACAGAAACCTTACCAAGTTATCCTGTCCTGGACAGCGTACTATCAGTTCCCATCAGTGTTTAGGGAGGATGTTACAAAATGAAAAAGAATCAGAAATGTAATTTCCTATTACCAGTAATTTTCTATTTTGTCAGGAATTAGGTGAAACAGCTACAAATGTAGCAGGCACATATGCTTCACATATTTATACACGTTATATATGTATATATAATGTGTATATATATATATACAGCATATTTATATGTGTATATATGCAGATACATGTTACATTTGAATACATGCTATTTTAAATAGATGTTTTCTTCATTTCCAGAAGACTGAAAATCTGAAATAAGCAGAGGACATAATTCAATAGAGTTCAGGATATAGGAAATCCAGTAGGTCTTGAATTCCAAGGTTGAGATTTAATTGTTTAAGTAAATAAATTTCTTCTTTCTTTCCGTTAATCCACTAGACTAGTGATTGCTTTGCCATGATCAACTGATCTCTATAAAAAGATTTATAGATTACTGCTTAAATGAGTGCTACAGGCTTTATCATGCAACAAGCATATTCTCACTAATTATGTCACTCTCACTAAAGTAAATTAACCATAGTTTATATTCATATGCAAAGTAAAGCTTTCTTTGAAGTCTGTAATTATTAATATGTTTGAGGTTGAGCAGTTATTTATATAAATTACTGGATAAGGGCTAGCCTGTTCAACATTTTGGAGAATCAAATTTGAATATCCTGAATCAACTGCTACTGATTCAGTTTCCAGGGCTGTGAAATCTGTCCCTGTGAACTGCAAGAAAAAGAAAAAAAAGAAACACCAGCTCTAATAGTAGTAATGAGGACCTTCATTGATGAATGCTTTAGCCCTAAAACCGAGTACTGTATGAGGAACCACCTCTTCCACAAAAGTAAGATGTGTGAGAAGGTACAGAGCAACAGAGAAAGTACACAAAAATATTGGTCTGGAAATATTCTCCTGCATCATCAGATCTAATTATTTGTAATTCTCAGCAGGAACACCAAGTTTGAAGGTTCCACAGTATCATCTGTGCCACACACTATTTATACATCTCATAGGGCATGAAAAATTCCTGGATTCCATTAAAAACATAAGCTCTGTAATAAAAGCCTTAGCTAAAATTTTCCACAGGAAGAGATCAAAAGACACTGTGGCCATTGTCAGTGCACTAGCAGGATGTTTATTAAATAACCATTTCAGATCATCCCAGACAAAAACACTCCATATGAACAAATATGGCAGTGGCTCTTGACCCTCTGTGATACAAGAAAACTCTTCCTCAGTACTGCTTCTAGTGATCTAAGATGAATGATTATTGTAAAAGCTGCATTTATTATTTTAGATTAACTTCACAAAGTGGATTCAAGGCAGCTTGCAGTTTCACATATGCATTGATGGATGTATACTTATCTCTGTGAGCCTGTTATTTTGCACCCTTACTTAGCATCTTCATTAGCATGTTCACAAGACAAATACATTAATCATCAGAAGGCTGGAGTCCACTGAGGTACTCACACAGGTGGTTTATGTATTAGTCAAATTTACTTCCAAGCCTTGGGATATTGCATTTACTTCAGCAAGCTGCATCCTTTCAGTAAGAACTAGCAGATCAATTGTTTCCAGAGCTGTGGAGCAGCAAGGTCAGGCCTTTTGCTCAGCATCTGTGTTAAAAAAAATAGTTATTGCAACCTTTGTTGACTGAGGAATACTTGAAGCATAAAAATAGTATTCTTTATAATTGCTTTTGTAAAGTAGTCATACAAAGAAACTGGAGAGCTTTCCATGGTGAAGGCAGAACAATGAGAGTCAGGGAAAGCTGAGCTGTTCTGAACACTGTAGTACAATGGGGCTTCCTGGGGTGTTCTGGTATGGTAGTCCTTCACCAGGCCAAGGAGACAGAGCTACAAGATTTTTCTCTAAAGTACTCATTTAGAGTAGAAAGGATTTTTTTTTTTTGGTGCAATTTTTGAAGTGTGAAATGTGTTTTATTCAAGAAAGGAATGGAATATGAAAATCTAAGTCTTCACAATCAAAAATGAGGAAAATAGTCAGCTCAAGTAAATTGAAATGCTCTATTTAATACCTTCAAATATTTCTTCTCTATTTGATTGTTGGTTTTTTAAGCATTTGGTTTTGTTATAGCCTAAACCTATTTTTAGTTTGGGAAAAGTAATTTTAAAATTTGAAAGCACCATGATGAAACCTTTTGGTATTTTCTGAACACTTTGCATGTCATTTTACAAGTTTTCCAAGGCCAGTTCTTTCTGGGTTCAAATGAATAAGCATTTTCAGATGAAAAACATACAAGTGAAAGATTACAATTACTACTTTTAAAGGTTCTTTTTGCAACAAGGCCAAAACTACAACTATTTGATACATATATTGTTTGTATTCTAGTATCTGTAAATACGGAAGAATATTTTTGACATCAGTTGAATTTTGAGACCTTCTAATGAATATATTTTGTTTCTTGGAAAGCTTCATTTTGTTTTCATGCTTCTAGTAGGATTTAATATATGTTTGTGTTTTCTGCAGACGGCTAATGCTGACTATGAATTTAGTGTCTATAGTGTTTTCAATATAGAATAAAAGAAACAGATAAGAAAAAAATCCTTAAAAGTGCTTTGGCAGTGGTCTGTTATTAAAATGTTTCAGAGCCACTGTTGCTGATCCTTGTTGGTACTTGTGCTCTTTTATTCCAAGGAAGGAGCCACTGTTTGGTAGCAGAAAGACTGAAGGTAAATTTAAATGTTTTAGGCATTACAGCAGCTAAATGGATCCCAGTGCTGCTCTGGCATCCTGGAGCAGTTCTGCTGTGACTCACAAAGTCACTAACGAGGTTATCTGGGTGCTTTGCTCATGAGGGATGGTTCTGTGAGTCACTGCCCGTTCCTGCCCTGCAGGACCCCAGCCCCACAGCTCCCAGGTGATGTCCAGCTGAGACAGGGCAGCTGGGGACAGCACAAATGTGAGCCAGCACTCGCAGCACTGCCTTCACTTCCTGTGTCTGAGAGCAGATTTCGGCTCAGATTCTCCGGGAAAATGTATTAGGGTGGCAGATGAAGGCAGAGTGTAAGTGAAAGGCCAGCAGAACTTGCAGAGCACGAAGACTCAGGCCTGGGTGCCTCACTGCACATTCAGTGATGTGGGTGGGAATGTGTGACCAGAAAACAGGGAAGAATTGGCAATGAAATACAACAGGAACAGTAAGGTAACACTATTTTTTATATTCTTAGTTAATACAGAGAGTTAATGTAGCAAAGTGAAGGAATTTATTTTAAGTAAAAACAACACAAGTTCACATCTCAGAGAATAGTAATGGTATCTTACTGTACCAAAGTTCTTAATAGAATGTGAGAAAATGCTTCAGTTTTGAAACTCAATGAATCCTTCTGGTGAAGAAAGTCCTACTTGAGTAAAAGAATTACAGCTTGAAAGAGTGCGAATATTCTCATCCCTAAATACAATTTTTAATGCTCAAGTCAGCTAATAGATATTGGTGGGATTTTTCAGGCTGTGTAGCAAAGGACAAGTTCTGGTAATAATCATACCATGCCCCCAAACTGAGGCTGTATTCTCAATGAGTTTAAGTACAGCTAGCTGACATGGTGCTGAACATGGCTTGTCCTTTGCTATATCAGCTGCAGAATCAGCATTATATTTGCAACTTTTAAAAATGAAATAAGATGAAAATGTCCTATGTAAGCAGGACTCTTGAGCTATGGTGTAAATAGAGAGTTTTTATTACTATTTTACTGTACTCTCACACATAATGGAAAAACTGTTACAATATCAACATTTAGCTCACATTTCTAAAATAATTTTGAAAAATCATGTGAGATGTTAACAACTCTTCTTCTGACTTTGATCTTGAGTGAAAGAATATGTCATAAAATGACCGAAATTTTAAAATCCCTTCATCCATTTCTTAAGCAATATTCTGTCAGATTTTCCTGGCCCACCCATTAGGACTCAAAGAACACATTCATAGGGCTGAGTCTTTCATAATAACACTTTACTAACTTCTATATTAAAAAAGTGGCTTCCTCCTTCTTTGTGAATATTTAATAACAAACACTATACAGCAGTTAAATTTTATATTATGAAGAAATAAATTGTGCATGGAAAATATTTTAGAGGTCACTTAATGAAAGAATATTAAGAAAGTAACTGTGAACTCATATGAATTTATGGGCTTTTTCTTCTAAATGCTAATCAAATGGTTTGGGAAACATTTATGTAATTTTTGAAGTATGATAAAATATTTTAAGTTGATTCCAGTACACTGGGCAATGGAAATTCATTAATAGCAGTGAGATCTCCTCCAATAAAACTGAACAACACTCATTTTAATCTGTTATAACATATCATAAAAATCCATAAAAATGAATATGCAGATTTAGTTTTTAAAAGTACTTGGTAAGTTTTAGTGACCCAATTTCTAAGGAAGTGCTTGCTTTGCAAAATCAGAATAAATAAACATTTCAATCCATTAAAATCTGTTCAAGATCATAGGAATCACAGCATTAACACTGTAATCAGAAAACTGCTTTAGGAATGTTTCCCTTTTTTTTCTCACACTTTAAGCTCCAGTTGTCTTTACTTTCCCTCCTCTTCTCCTCCTCCCAAAGGGGAGAATCATAGCTGCTCATTCCTTCTTATATGTGAGGACCCTCATAGTTCTCCATCATCTCTCAGGAGCCTTTTTGTATTTTTGTTTTCTGCTCCTGGTCTCAAAATAGGACTAGTCTAACTCTTATAAAGCTGCTCTCAGTACTGAGATAACTCTACATATGACTTTTT
>VZTB01007291.1:261808-375684 GCA_013397245.1 Thryothorus ludovicianus
GTGCATATTTGGTCTTCCAGTTCTGTATTTATGGTCTTTGTTTAGGCCCCTTTGCATAGATGCAAAGAGCTGGTTATAGTTGCTCAAAAGCAAATCAGCAGCACAAAGGCAGCACATTTTCCTGTAAACATCATTACTGACACCCCCCTACCAGTCATGCTTTAACACAGAGAGGGTATCATAATGTATTCTATGGTGATGCAGTCCTCAAGCAGCTATTCAGGCTCCCTCTGTGAAGTTCTTTTTTAGGGAGCTGTCAGGGTGTTTTACATGTGTGTTTGGATTAGCTATGGCTCTGTGGATGTCCCACCTGATAGACACTTTTCCATGTTCCCTTACAGCAGCGAAGAAGCAGCTCTCAGAGGTCATATATGGTGGACTTCCTCCTTGGCCAGGGAGCAGAGCAGGGATAACCCATGTAGAGCCTTCCAGACTGTAACAACAAAGAAATGAGCTACTGCAGTACTCGATGTTTTGATGTTAAAGCAATTGATCCCTGCCTGGAGTTCAGTGCCTCATTCCTCTTCCTGGAGCCAACCTCCTCTGTAGAGCTCACGTCAGGCACTGCTGCCAGAGGCACTGCCTGTTCCCTCTCATCAATCCCCCTGGAATTTGCCAAATTGCCCACATTGTCTGTGCTCATACTTGGAGTCATATCCAGTCACTTTGAATCCCTTAGGTACCGTTTGACTCCCCTGATGTGCCGTGGTGACTCTCTTTTCTCCATCAGCATAGCTATTCTATGTCTCCACAAACGTAATCAATGTGCTTCTGCTTCACCTTCCTCCTGCCTCCCCCCAGCTTCCACAAAGCACCCTGAAGATTTGCAGGCAGTGAGATCTCCAAGTCAGAATAAGTGGTGGGTGTTCTGAGTCTGAACCCTGTGACACACTTTCAAACAGAGCAGCAGGTGCTCACAAGCAGGAGGAGGAAAGTTCAGAAGGAAGGTACCTGCAGTTTAGCTAGGCTGTCTGCCAATGTTAATATGCAAAAGCAAGGCTTAAACTGAAAGGTCCAAAGGTTGCTACCTTTTTTGTTCCAGGGTGTTATCCTTGTTCAAAACAAGATCTAAAAGTAAATTTAACCCTATTGCACAGGAATCTGTACTCCAAATAACTCCAGGTATTCAGGTGTAAGCCCTCTCTTGTTGTGTGTGAACACAAAAGAGCTTTTGTGTCACTCCTTTACATCATATCATCTTTGAGGCTCTCTTCTTCCCTTACACTCAGTCTTATGACTAAAGTCTTCCCAGCTTCAACCTGATAATTCATAAGGCATTAGGGTTTCCATTTTCTCCTTGGGATCATGTGCTAATAAGAGTGGAACTATCAAAGCTTAACTAAGCAAGAGAGTTGATCTAGGCTGAAGTGAGAGAGTGAGCACTCCTCAAAACTATAGTGCTTCTTAAGCTGCAGCTACCTTTAGCAGCCCCTCATCAGCACTAAGACAACCTCAAGAAAAGCAAGGGAGGATTTCAGATGTGTTCTTGAAGCTCTAACTTTTGATGAGACTGATCCAGTGATTTTTTGAGAGGGATTACCAGATGCTGTGAGGTGTATGTGACAGGGTCTGCAGAATTCAGGTGATGCAGTGAGTGTAGGTGCTGGGTGTAAGGCAGGCTCCAGGTCAGAGGCACCTCTGCTTTCCTAGGTGTCCTGCAATAGTGAGCTGTGAATGGGTCAGCCAATCTTCAAGTGAAGGTTCTCTTCTAGATGGTGCTTTCCTTGATTCTAAGAGACACCAAAGGCCTGTAATCTGGTAGTGAGTGCGTGTGTGTCTCTGTTGCCAAGTTTGTCATTCCCAAGAATGGACACAAGAAAATTAGCATCCCTGAGTGAGGCTTTTCTTCAGACTGCCATGAACAACTGAAATGATGGTAAACTTTAGTTCACTGGTTGGACCAGAGGGAAGGAAAGGTAGAGCAGCTGTCTACTCCTGAGCATAACGGACTCAGCACGTATTTTCCTGTTTAGGACCAGCTTGACTCTGAAGAAGTTGATTTGGGCTCAAAAAAAAAGAATAATAAGGAACATGAGGAGCAAGGCCAGTGAATGATTATTCTGATTCCCTCATTTAGCTCACACCCACTTCTGTTTTCAGTCCTCTGCCTGCACAGGTGCAATTGGTTGTGAGAACTGGGTCAGACAATGGCTTTAAGGCTCTGCAAGTCTGTGCTTTGCTATTCTGGTTTAAAGCTTAGCAATAAATAATTCAATTTATTGATTAATTTTGTTAATTAATAAATAAATTTAATTCATCTTAATATATATTTCATAAGTATTGCTGATTCAAAATGACTAATTTCTTAACTCTATATTCTATATATTCGAAACTATATTCTTCATAAGGACTGCTTCAAAATTATGGTTTAAGTCTCCATTTTGCATACATATTTTCAGAATTAGAAGGTAGGAATAATTTTAAGTTTGCTTGAAAAAATATTGTACATAACTGATTTAAAAACAATTTTATAAGGTACTTTTGAATTTAATTTTGTCTCCCTTTTAAAACATTTGTCTTGAAAGAAAATCATAGTATTCTCTTTAAGTTTTTGTTTGTTTGTTTGTAGGGGGTTTTGGTGTTTTTTGGGGGGTTGTTTTTTTTGTGTGCTTTTTTTTGTTTGCTTGCTTTTTTGCGTTTTTTGGGACGTGGGTGATTGACAGATATAACATTAGAAATGTCTTAGCAGTTTTATTGACTGGGATCCCTGTCAGAGTAGGCCCCTATATTGAATGTTTCACTTCAGAACATTAATAAATTGTGCTTTCAAGAATTAAGCATCATATTCAGACTTTTTCTTTTCTTATTGGTTTCCTTTGAACAAAAAGAACTGTTGTAATGGTCCAAGCTCAGAGTGATAGACACCAGAGACCATTATTCTCCCCCTTTGGATTACTTTTTGACAGCCTTTCTGTTTTTTTTTTTCCAGCTTATTCAATATATCATTTTCCTCACATGATAGAAAGCAGTTATTAAGTTTTACTTGCCAATGGTGCAGAAAATGACACAAATGTTTTGCTTACTGAGCATTCTTAAAGTTCTTCCCAAGCCTTATGCATCCATAAAAACAGGATATTACTTTTGATTAACACCAAGAGTTAATTTTTTTTTTCCATTGAAATGCATCTATTTCAGGTACAAATAATTTATAACAGTGTCATTGGTAAAGTAGATGAGAGATTCTATTGATCAGAGAGTCACATGCATTAAGCATTCTGGTGACAATAGGAGCCTAAGCTTGTTGTAGAGTCTTGTTGGCAAGCTCATTTTTAAAAAGTCATTATTACAAATTGTTTCAACTAGTCAGATCATACAAAATCTACTTGTACTGTAATATTCCAGATGCTTGATTACTGTTCTTCAGTGTAGTGAGTTGCCAATTTCTTCCTCCTGAGAATGTGTGACAGATTGCAGTACAATCTGTTGATGGCCTTGATTGTAGCTAAAGTACATCATTGTCACCCATGCTAAAAAGCTGGTACATTTACTGTAAATATATAATTTTGGAAAATGTATGCCAGCATTTTGTGTTCCAGCAATTGCAAATGGTACATGACAATATTCTTGATCTGGTGAGGAGGAAAATCAGAAGCAGAGGAAAACAAAGCAGGTAATTAAAGCAGTAAAATATAGTGAGTACACTAATTCTATGAACAATATATGTTGAATTGTCTTTGGTGTGTGTGCTGTTGTTTGGGTGTTTGGGTAAAAGGAGAGAAAAAGAAAGAGGAAACCATTCCTGTGTCTATCCTACTCTCCATTTTCTGCTTGGAAAAGTTTGGCACAACAGCCATCCCAGCAAAAGGTTGTAAATGGTAAATGTTACAGCCAACTCAATGACTGGCAATAAATCAGGAAATATGGATTGTTTATTCCCTCTTTTCCCCTGTGGAGAAAGATCAGGGATAGAAAGGCTTTTTTTTTTTTTTTATTCTTCCAATTTCTTTCTGTATCTTGCTCTCTCAACTTCGTTTTCCAGCATAGCCTTTCTTCTTTGAAATTCACTAAGATTGCAGCTCAGGGAAGCATTTAAATGTTTGGCACATTCCTACTCAGCAAATAACCTAGGTACTGAAAACAGATGACTCGGACTGGTTCTCTCACCCTCTCACAACTACATATGTTGTTGCTTCTTCTCCAAGCACTTTGGTCATGAGGCTGGAGACCTAGACTCGTCCCAGCTTTGGGTATTGCCACTACATCACACCCTGGTAGCTCTTATATCTTAGCACATCCAAATGTATCTTGGGTTTCACATCAAAAGGGACTGGCTCCGATAGCAACAGTCCCTCTCCCCTTCCTGTCCTTGCCTCCTCCCCTTGACTGGAAATTGCTGTAACACAGCTGCAGGGTCAGTTGTCTTCAGCTCATACATCAGAACACTGTCCTGCAAAACCATGTCTTATTTTCGTTGGCTCCATCACATGTGGCTGCACAGTCAAGATCCAAGAACATTTTTAGCAATATACAAGAACATTTTAGGAACACCTGCAGACAGGCAGGTGTTTTGGGAATGGGGTTGTTTACTCCAGGATTGCCAGTTCAGATAGACTCCATAGAGCTAGAGCTGCAAAACAAAATTATGCCATGAGATTTCCCAAGGGAGATAGTGGTATTTCCTTCCTGCACACAGTCCTTCTGTGTTCATGGATACAGCATGACCCAAAGTCATGAGATAATGATGCAGCTAGTGAAGCCATTCACTGGAACAAGATCAGCCTTTAGGTAAGCATGTTGCTCAGGTCAAGTTCTCCTATCTTCTCTTGTGCTGAATAATACAACTTGCTGGGAAGCCAAGCATTTCCATGTTGGGAACATGTAAACAGATAAAACCAGTAATTAAAAGGTGGCAAAATTGGGAGGTTACTGCACTGGCAGATATTATTTTTGTGATACTTTCAGTCTCAGGAGAACTAGGAGTGCTTTTAGGTTTCAGAGGATAGGTCTGGTTTCCTGGCTAGTATTCTAATATAGTTCATAGTTAAATTGGTGATTAAAAATATTGTCTATATTTCAGTAAATAGATGTTTCTTTGCTACCAGCAAGTATTCAAGTACATCAACGAACTTACCAGCTTATAGGCTTTCTCCTTTTTGAACAGGGTCTGAACACGAACAAGTGGACTGGTACCACAGATACCAGAAGCAAGAGAAAGTATTTGCTGGTTATGAAAATTGGAAAAAGTATAGATATATGATCTACTTTTTCTGGTACCAGATGGTGCTGAAAGTGGTCATTGTAGGATAATGTGAAGATAAAGAAACAGAATTATGTCTAAAGATAAGTAGTGTTCAATAGCAAAGACTCTCGCTTTAAGGTGGCATATTGATGATAGTTTAAATATTATTTAGTTAATTTTCTGTGGTGCCCAATACTCATGCATACAGGTAGGCCTGTTGGTGGCAAAAGTTTTAGGTTAATAACCTTTGTCCATTTTTTTATTTTTATGACAGCTATTTGTTTTGAATTCCTCACAAGATGAGCTAGTGATAGCGTTATTAACACTGCACAGGATGAAAAGACAAAGCTGAGAGACAGTCAAACCATTTTCTTCAGTGTATCCATAAGAGGTTATCTCTAATACTCCAAGAAAATAGTGGAATAACTTTCCCTTGGATTCTTTTCAAAGCTTGGACTGTTCTGACACGATGCTTAGATCCATCTGGCTTCTGTGTATGCATTTCTGTTCAAACTGTGGGGAGTTGGAGGCCCTGGCTGCTTTTTACGGTGAGCAGCCCCTCCTTTGGCTGCATCTGCTCATGGAGTTTTCCTGTAAGAGCTCACACAACCCATGAAAATATTTCTCTATATAAGATATTGTCAGCATTTAAAATTTTAAAATGATCTGAACCACCATGGAAAAATTTTAAGAAATTCTCCCAGCTGAATGCTGTTGAGCTGGGCCAACCCATTTCCCAGTTCCTTTTCTTGCAGGTTTCTGGCCTGCAATGCAGTGATCTCTGTAACAATGTGGAATTGAGCCAGGGAGATGGCTGCTTAGAAGTGGGATGAACCCTAGGAATTACAGTGGCAAAACTCCCACAATGATGATAAAATGTAATGCTGAATAAAGAGTGTCTGCTCTTACCCCTTATGCTGTCTTGTAATATTACTTACAAAATTGGAAAGATTGCTTCTCTTATATGAAACATTCATTTAAAACCCCTGCATAGAAACATTTTGGCTGTGTTATGATTTTCCATTGTTTTCAAGTAAGGAAACAAAATTAATAATGACAGATTTTGTATATGTGCATATTCACGTGTATGAAGAATTTTCTGTAACATAAACCATATTTTATTCTGTGTTGATGTATGTCATAGTCTCTTATACCAAGACCATTCTTTTGTCCAAAAAATAGATGTTTCCCTTTAAATGTTAAGAAATGAGAAGCATGGTAGTAGGTCATTGAGTAATATACACCTGCTCCCACTGTTTAAATTACATTTCCTCTTTACACTGTGGCTCAGCAGTGTCAGGAGTCTCTTGTTCCCTGGGCTAATGCAATCTTTCCACGTGAAAAGCTCTTGATCTGTTTCTTTTCCACACTCTAGTTGCTGGCACCAGTGTTTCATCTGTTTGGTGCTAAAATCTGCACAAAGCAAATGCACGGAGTTTCAGTGTTGAGGTATCCCTCCTCTAGAATATTTAGCCTGGTTTATTTTCATTCAGCTAAGCTTTTCCTGTCAGCAATATACAGGCCCTCATGTCCTTCACCTGAGAGAGAGTGAGAAATGAAGAAAGGGAAAGGGTCTATGCAGATTCAAAAGCAAAAATGTTAGAAACCCTGCTGCCTTTCAAAGAAAGATCAGATTTGCTTAGTGCATGTAAGCACATAAAACATGATACATATTTATTATTATATGTTGTTACACAGGTGCATACACAAACATTCACTCATTTCACTTGCAATCTGACAGCTTTTAATAAGGGTGTTATTTAAAATAAGTAAGAATAGACCTGGTGCTGTTTGATGCTAAAACCTTTCTTCTGCTATTAGCACCAATGAAAGCTCATGCTGCAAATTAGCTAACATAATTAGTTCAATTTCTTTTTTATTCTTGAGCTTTTATGAGGTTTTTATGGATGTTCATTTAAAAATGCACATCCGCATAACAGATTGATTTTTTTTTTTTTTCAGAAAAGCAATGGCTTGTCTGCTCTTATTAACCCAAGCTGGTATGATTTGGGATCCAACATTTCTGAAAATCAGATTCATATCAATTATTACACTTTAACTTGTAGCATGACATTCTGAAATCACGATTACCTCTTAGATCTCACACAGCTAAACTCAAAGATTATTTTGACTATTAAAAATAAAAACATTGCCAAAATATGTATTCTATTAAAACCAATTGTTTCATGTTTAAATTACTTTTCCCAGTAAAACTCCACAAATATCTCCACATCAGAGATGATTAAAAAAATTAAAAAATACAGAGGTGATGATTTGCCACATCTTAGCCATGCACATACAAAAACTATTCCATTAACAGATTATCAATAGATTAGAGAACTGTAAATCAGAATGTTGAAAATTTTCAGTTGTTTGCCACAAGAAATGTACTGCATCAGTCAGAACAAAAAGAATGCAAGAAGGTACCAAAAGAAATGTTCATAATTTACTGATCATGCATTAAAAAATTAAACGTTGTTGTATCAAATTATTAGCTTTTATATGAACAAGTTAATGAAAGAAAGCTGAAGCTTATAAGAACACAATTTTAATACAATAATAGATATGGGATTTCATACATCTCTTTTTTATTTCAGATTCTTGGTAATGATAAATATAAATACTTTCAAGTACTGCAAGTATTTAATTATCAATAATTTGTAATTTATCATCTTTGTGTGAGCACTCTGTATTGGTATTATATTTACTTGTTTTTAATTAAAATTAATGCAAAATTTGGCGTATGTAAAAACCCTAGCATTATATAGAGATGATTATTTAGACAAAAAGCTAAGTCTGTCCTTACTGTGTGAGATAAAAGGGCCTTGTTATCAGCCACTAGTGACCAACTATCTTCTCCTCAATAATTAAAGCAGCAAGTAAATGTACCCAAATTTAGCCTTTTTAACCTCTGCAGTTTTGCAGACTCTGTCTTGATTGTAGACACTAGTGAAAGATATTGGCAATGTGCCAGGGACATTTTTCTCAGTCTTAAATAAATACCATAGAATTGTAATCAACATATTGTGTGCAGATCCTGCTGAGCTATATTTATTTTCATAATGGGCATCTTTAAGCATTTCAAATAGAAATCAAAATTATAAATTGTTTTTATAAAGGATCAAAACCAACTGAAATAGTCCAATATTTGCCTTTGAAGGTTTGCTTTTGTAAACAACTATGGTCGAAAGGAGCTTTCAAGATAAAGTTTTTGATTCTTTAATTCTGCTGAATCTTCATGGGGTTTTGAATCAGTGGTTTAGTGACTAATAGTTCCAATTGCCTGAACTATTTCACTGTCTCTTTTATACCAGGAGACAGTCTTTGCAGTGCCAGTCCCTGGGGAATGGGCATGAACTGAGTTTTAGACTTATTCTCTGAAGACAATTCAGACAGATTTATGTCTGGGTGGGGTTCACATTTACCATTGCTCTGGAGCCCCGTGATGCTGCAAGCAGGTTTGTGGGATTGAGGCTACTGTAGTGAGGACATGTCTTTATTTTCAAAACATGTCCTGTTTTTATCATTTTTGAAAGGCTGGTGAATATCCAGAACAACTTGAAATGAGGCTAACTGACTGGCTGGCCTAAAAGATTTATCACCAGGAGGTTCATTAGTGTCTCCATTTCAGTATTGCATCCAGTTTCCTCATATTGTTGCTGCTACAAAAAAACCACAGCCCACTTGAGACTTAATTCCTCAAACAGGGCTCACTGTGTGTGACGTTAAGTGACCTCAGCAAGTATATAATCCAGATTTTTAAGCAAATGTGTAGGTCTCAAGATAAAGAAAAACTTCACATTTTCTATCAGACATTGGAAATTAGCTGTGCAAGTGCTTTGGAAAATTCTTTAAAGTCTGTATCTGTGTTGCAAAACACCTAAATACCTCTTCACTTAAATAAATAACTTAACATACCCACATGAGCTACTATAAACTCCTGAAAATCAAAGGCAAAAAAAGCATTAAGGGCAGCATTTGAGGCTGAGAATTAGAGATGCCTCTGCAAATCCAAGGTGTATAGAGCTGAGATACTCAGCAGAAGAGATTAGAATATGGTGGCATAGTTATATCTGGTGTATCTCCCTGCTTTCATCAGCTCATGGCTCGCTGTTCTCCCTGGGGCAGACAGCTTGTCACCTCAATTTAGGAGACAGCAAGGTGTCAGTAAGATTTGGCTCACTGAGACTTGCCCTTGTCGATTCAATTCTTTCTTTGGGGACTCTGTGTTTAAATGCTCATTAAGAAGATCTTACACATTTTTTCTCCATTTCAGATCTATTACAAAATTGCAATACTGTTTGGGATTTAATTCACTAAGTTAGTTATCACTTGTGAAGCTCTCCCTTCCCCCATCCACACTTCCTTTCTACAGCTATTTAGACATGCCATTTTCCTTCATTGGCAGCAGACATTCTAAGGTCGCAAATTAATAGCATTTAAAATGTTTTGTCATCTCACATATCTCTCTGAGTTTCTTTTACTCAGTTGGGTGCTGACAGAATTGGTTAGAATTAGTTAAACCCTTGCTTCCTGATGTCATGCTTGTTAGATGATAATAGTGGTAGTTGGTGATTTAGAACAAAGGCTGCTGAAGTCAGCAGGAAGAATCCAATCCCTCTGAGAAAATTAATATTCAGAAAATGGTGTCTTACCAAAGATGCATCATTAATTTGTCAGAAGTGGAGTCAACATGCATTATCTGCTATACATACGCCAAAACTGCTGTTTGAAATTTACCTGAGCAATAAAAGGATGATGATCTAGCTAAGAAAGTAAAAGAGTGGGAAAGTATTGAAAGAGTATTGAAAGTATTAGAGTGGGAATATTTCTACCCATCTAAGCTATCTAAATTTTTCCCCAAATCAACACATTGGAAATTTCCAGGAAAAACACTGAGTAGTTACTTCAATCACAGTAAGCTATGAAAGCAATGGTAAAAAATTATTCCACTTGCAAGTCAGCACCAGTAGTTTCCTTCATTTTGGGTGACACAGTGCTACAGTTTTTACCTGCAACAGACACTGTGCAGTGTTGGTAAAGGAAGTCTCCTTTCCCAGAAGGGCTGTGATAGAAATGAGTTTGGGCCCTCTCTGCTGACTAACATGGTTTTATGATCCAATTATTAATATTTTTAGAGTGATGCCTCTGCCTGAATTAAGGTGCAAATGAGACCATATGCCAAAGTCAGTGGCATGGTTTTCATTTAACAGTAAATGAGAGAGAGAATGAGAAACAGAAAAGAGGTGAGGGGAGAGAAAGAGAGTAAGAGACAGATTATGTAGAAAATATCACCACTCTCTGGATCCCAGTGGTGTCCCATTTATTCTCTCCATATGACCTTCTTATGGTGATGGCACCCCCCAAAAAATAGAGTCTCATGGATTAATATATATGTTCAAACCAAGTGGGAACCCCCATCTTCTTGGGGAAAAAGGGATTGTGTGGGAGAGGGCAGAATTTCTCGGGATCAATTTCGCTTGTAGCAACATGTTGGTTCAATCCTGCCTAAGCAAACGATTAAAAAGTGGATCAAATGGAAGCCCAAGGAAAGGGAACAACTTATTTCAGTCTGAAGTTCAGTCCCTATTTAATTGTTGATTTATTTTTCTTAAGGTGAAGATAACTGACTGTGGGATCATCTAATAAAGTCACATATTCTTCATTACCTAGAGTTTCAAAATCAGGATTTGATGTCTTTCTAAGAGACATTCTAGCTCAACCATAAATTGCACAAACATTGTATCTATAGTCAAATTTGGAAGATCATTACAAAACCTCTCTATGGCGTTCTTAAAAATTACAGATCTGTTATTTATGCAGTTTTGCAGAGACACAAATTTGAAGGAGAGAAGAAACTTCATTTTGAATACCAAGTCTGACATCCTCAGTAGTAACCTACATATCCTGATGGGATTGCTTGCATTTTACAAAAGGACACCCTGAAAGAAATTACTAAAAGTGCTCTCAGAGGACAAATTAAAACACATGTACACAAAAGTTTTTCATAGTAGTGCAACTTTCCTATCCTAAAATCACCTGTTTATGACAATATGCTCTGATTTAATTTAGTAAAATAAAGCATTTATCAACAATCCAGAAACGTTTGTCTTTCTAGGTGAAAATAATGTTTATAACTTTGGAATTATATACAGTAAACATAGCATGTTCTTTAGACCTCAGGAATAGAGACGAGCAGCAGCTTTGTGTGTGGGCACAAAAGCTGACATTCCACTATCAAGTTTGCTCAAAATTGCTAATTTCTTCTAAATGTTGATGTTTCAGCTTGTTGAATATTATTTTGTTTTGTAAGCAATTTGTTGGAACTCTCTGAAGAACAAAACAATATTCATTGTGAAAAGAGCAGTATAAGGAGGATTTTGTTTTCTTCCAAAAAATTTTCTGAACTTTAGATCCCTAACCTTAATCTAACCTAGCCATAATCTAAGCCCAAATTTTCTAGAGCTGTAGGATTTATCCCTACTAAAGATTTGAAGCAGAATCTCTTAATTATTTTCATTACTTAATATCAAAGTTATTTCCACTTTGGCCTAATCAAACGCTTCAATTCTAGTGACCTAATTTGTCTGTCTATATAACTATATAGCCTTTTTTTTTACCTCCCAGAATACTCATTGCTTCAGTTTTTCAGAAATTCCCCAGGAGTAGCTGTTGGTAGTTGATATTTACACTATTTTTCTGATTGTTTTATGGGTTTTATGCTGTTGAAAACAAACCATCAGCTATATGCAGGTTGGCCACGTTTGATCTCTTTTATAGTTTCATTTTTACTGTAGCATTTACAAATCTAGGCTACCTATCACAGAGATGAGTTTAAAATGATTACATGTTTACTAGTTTTTCTATCATTTAAAATACTAATATTTGTTTCCTCTATTCATGTAGTGCAGTGCCACATGAATTAGTTTAACTGAGCTAATGTAAAATTAGTGTTTCTCTCCATCTCCATGTTTTCTACCTTAACCAGGTGGGGATTCTGCTCATACTTTACATTCCAGAGGAATAAGAGATTATTAGCATTAGAAAAATTTTATTACTTTATGTATTCTTCAGAAATTCCACTTATTTTAAAATCAGTATTACAGAATCCCTTTTATCTTTTAAATAATTTAATTCCTAATATTTCCATGCTCAGAAGTATTTTGGTTTGTTTTGTATGTGTAAAATGTAATGGTCTTTCCTAAGTATAGGATATCTTCTTGAAGCAGAACTTTGTTTCAGCAGTGATGTGATTTGTGTGTTTCTAAGGCACTCAAGATGTGTTACTAGTTCAAAGCTGAGATTTTTTCTGCCTAGGAGTTTACAAGGAGAAGAAAGCAAATGGCAGATGTATGACTCAATTGTGTGTGCTAAGGGGATTTTTCAAGAAAGGTAAATTCATTGCAAACATGAATTTTTGCCTGTTGAACCTGCATAGTTATTTTGTGGACAAAACCACTTGCTTATATACAGATAAATTATAATCTTCTCTGTAGGCACCTGTGGTGGTATTTTATAGTTTTTCAAATGAGCTTGATACCACAAACTGCTGGTTTATTTTCAACATTTTGAAAGTTTTTAGCTTTTAGCTAAACTGTCCATGTACTGCCCCTGTGTTCACAGCAGCTTGTTTTCCCTTAGGATGGAAGAGTGAGAGCTGCCTGTAATGACTGATCTTATTTCCTCTATCTTTTACTTCTATCTCAAGTATCTAAACTGCCAAAAACTAAAGGGAATTTGCAGTTCCCTGGATAATGTAAACACTTGTAGTTAGTAATTCCAGAGACTTTTCACTCTCCTGGCCCTGAGAACTAGTAAATACTGTCTCTAGTGCCATGTGGTATCCTTCATTAATTGCCAATTCCTTTTTAACTGTTTTTCTGGTACTTCCCCACAAAGACGATCTACAAAATATCAATAAGTGTCAGAGAAGTGAGGTCTGTCTGTCAAACAAATCATTTTCTCTTAATGAACAAAAGGTATATAATTCTCAGACCTGAGGGAGTGTGACTTCCAACAGAGAAGCAGAGTATTTGCTATTCCTGCCTTGGAATCCTTCAAGGGTCATTCTGAGCCCTCGTACATCTCGGAGTATCTTGCTCTAGACAAATTACCAGCCAGTGAAAACAGCTTCAGTGCCTGAAGTAGCAGCCGAGAGAGACAAAGGCAATGTGTTTAAGCCAGAGATAGGACCCATTTTCCTTGGCATTGTGACAAAACACAGAATTCTAATTTATTCAGTGATTAATCCTCACCTCCAAGAGAAATCAAACTGCTGCAGCTGTGCATGACCCCCAGTTATTAGGGCAGACCAGCACACATCACATTTTACATCTGAATACTCATATCCATGCCTTCAGAACTAAAGAATTTGTCTGACTTCCCCCTTCTAGGGCCACCATTAGCTTGTCAGCAGGCTTTGGAAAGTGAATTCCCAACACTCCACATGGTCTCATGTGCCACCCTTGGGTGTCCAGAGGCAAAGCTGCACTTAATACTGACTCCAGTGGTCCCTTTCCATAGAGGCAAATATGCTGCAGAGGGCAGAGTGGAAACCTTTTAGCAGCTGATGAGAGACAGTGCTTATTGAAGCAATTGCTTTAAAATATTCCCTGATGGGAACGTTCTCAGAGCTCCAACAGGCACCTGGTAGGACCCAGGGCTGAAGGTGGAAAAGCTTCTTTGGCATTAGTAGCAGGGACTGTGTGACCACAAGATTTTGCAGTGTGTGGGGTGAAAAACAACAATAATGATGATGGACAAAGGACTTGTGAGAAATCACCAAACTCTCAACAAAGGTAAAACTGCTATTATTTTTAAATATGCACAATGTGTTACATTCTTGAGAGTTTGAAAAGAGCTTAAAACTGTTGTTCTTTGATGTAGACTCCTCTGAACATCTCAAAATCTGTTATTACAGAAGTCAATCAATATTTTATTTGAAGTTTAGATTTAATAAGTGGCTTATTGGAATTTACTATACAAGATTTTTTCAGGCTAGTTGCTGTGATTGGAGTTTTGGGATGGAGTATTCTGACTCACACTAGAGAAAGAACCCTTTTATAATAAATATTTTATAATTTTTTCTTCAAAATTAAGCAAAATCAGCAGGTATTTATTTCAGGGAGGTAAAAAAAATCAAATTATGAACTGGTGCATTATTTAATGCCTTTATTTTGAGAAGGGGGAGAAGTGGATCAGAATCTTTGTAAATTGCAAGGGCCTGTGGGGAGTTTAAATCCCCATTGCCTCAAAGATAGTTCATTCAGTTGTAATTGAACTTTAGTTCATATTGAGAGCATTTCTAATTCCTTATTTTAGTCACTGCTTCACTGAATTTTAGGATATTAACTTTTAATTGGTCCTTTCAAGGTTTTTAGCCTCATTAGTATGAAAAACGAGTTACTAGGGTTACCCGTCATCTGTGAATACATCCATCCACAGGTTCTGTTCTACCTGGAACTTGATTTTTAATTTGCTACTTGATCTTGATAAACTTACTACTCTTCTGGTTTAATATAGTTAATTTTGTTAATTGCCCATTTATGCAGGTCAAGATCTCTAGGTCTATTACGCAAATTTCAGTTTTAACACATAGACTCATTAGCCCACAGCTTGCACTGAGAACATGCTGCCCCATTGGTATATTTTCAGATGTTGACCTGGTATCACTCTGGAATATTGACAGTTATTTGCTCATTAAATCCAAAGAAAAGGAGAGGTAGAATCTAGTGATGAAAAGAGAAAAAATCTTCTAAGCATGATTTCTCATATTAACTAAAAAATCTTAGTAAAGGTTTCATCTAGCCAACTAGTAGGACATCATATTGAATCCAGTTTGGGTCATGTCTTTTTCAAGAAAGAGGCAAAATATTTGAAAGAACAATGAATTCAGACTTTCTAAGGTGTTGTTGAGGGATGTGGTGGGTTGACCCTGGCTGGACATCAGGTTCCCTCCAAACTGCTCTATCACTGCCCTTCTTAAATGGACAGGGCTCAGAAATATGATAGGAGCATAGGAGACCAATTACTGTAGTGGGCTAAACAGACTCAGCTTGGGGAAATGAATTGAATTTATCACAATAAAATCAGAGCGGGATGATGAGAAATAAAACCAGATCTTAAAACACCTTCCTCTCACCCCTTGCTTCTTCCAGGGATCGACTTTGCTTTGGATTTCTCTGTCTTATCCCAGTGAGTTGCACAGGGGAACAGGAGTTGCAGTTCATCAAACTTTTGTCTCCGCTGCTTCTTCCTCCTCAATTTCTCCCCCTGGTACCCCTTTAGGGTTCCATCCACAGGAGGCAATCCTACTTGAACTTTTCCACTCTGGGGTGCAGCTCTTTATGAACTTCAGTAGTATAGGTTCTTTCTATGGGATCTTTACTACTGCACCAATGTGGATCCTCTGTGGGGTCACAAGTCTGGACAGCAAACCTACTCCAGCAGGGGCTTCTTTTTCCATGGTTCCACAGGTCCTGCCAGGATCATGTTCCAGCTTCCCATGGTGGGGGGAAGGCTTCTTGTATTTCCCAGTGCAGCATCATTCAGGAACATCCCCCTGCTCACCAGAGCAAGTCCTCCACAAGTTGGGGGTGTTGCAGGGGCACTGCTGCCTCACCATGGGCTGCAGGGGAATCTCAGCTTGGGCACCTGGGCTATCTCCTCCCCTCTGTGCTTCTGCACTGACCTCGGTGTCTGCAGGACTCTCTCACATGTTCTCACTCCTCTCTGC
The DNA here is from genome assembly GCA_013397245.1 of Thryothorus ludovicianus. Classification (NCBI taxonomy): domain Eukaryota; kingdom Metazoa; phylum Chordata; class Aves; order Passeriformes; family Certhiidae; genus Thryothorus; species Thryothorus ludovicianus. Next base: position 277,723 of record VZTB01007291.1, read on the forward strand.
AGCTGTGCAGTTGTTTCCGTCCCGTTATCCCAGCGGCACCGCCCTCATTGCGGATTGGCTCAGCCTTGGCAGGCAGCAGATCTGTCTCGGAGGCTGATGACACTGACTCTGTTGGACACTGGGCCAGCTTCTGGCATCTCACAGAAGCCACCCAGCAGCACCACCTCTGCCTCCACAGCCCCCTACCCTGCCCCATGGCCACCGCTACTAAGACCTTGACATGCAAGTGTGGTATGTGGGGGAAGAGTCAATAATAATATGGGGATGTTTAGCCTGTTGAAAGTGTGGTGGTGTGTTTTTCTTTAATGTGGGTTTGTATTTTAATTTCTTTAGTGGATCATTCCTGGTATCCCCAGGTTAGTTGGTTTGGTCCAAGTTTTCTCCTCCTTTTCCCAGTTGTCCATCACTTCTTGATCCTGCCCTCTACCCCACCTGTGAATCCTGTGTTGTATCTGTGCCTTGTTCTCAAATGTTCCCTGCCTAGATGTCAATCCTTCTCTGTGCCAACCCCTGCTTGTACCTCCTCTTTGGATATCCCCTAAACCTTGAGGCTCTGTTCGTTAGTTTACATTGTACCCCCTCCCACGTGTTCCTCCATTGGTTGCAATATTGTAAACCTTGCTTTCCTCTCTCTCCCTCACAACTCCTTCCCCTGTTGGTTGAAGAACTGTACCCTCTCTTTGTATCTTCCCCGTTTAAAAGACTCTGCACAGTGCTGCTTTTGGTCTTTCGTCCCTGTCCCTCTCCTGGCATACATTTCCTTGGGGAACCACACGAGAGATCCCTCCCTGTTCTTTGCCCCGGCCCTCGGTGCTGATACCCTCGGTTTTGTTGAGAGCAGCCCCGCTGCTGTGGCAATCTGCAGCCCTGCTCCACCGAGAGCAGCTCCGCTGCTGTGGCAATGTGCAGCCCTGCTCCACCGCCACCCGGTGCCACTCTGGCCCGGGGCAACCGCTCTCAGCATGGTCTGGGAAAGGGCTGGGTGGGAATTCTCTGTCACCGTGTCAGCTAGGAGAGCTATGGAGTGATGTGGTAACAAACTTCTGTGTCTAAGGGCTGCTGTAAAGAAGGGGTTCTCTGTGCTCTGTCCTCATGGTTGCAAAACCAAGATGAATCTCAAGCATGTGAGATTTAGCTGGAGTGTTAGAATAAACTTGACAAGGCTCTGAAATACCAGAATAGAACTAAGTATGAGTCTTTATCACTAGAAGATTTTAAGAGCAGGCTGGACAAACTGGTCAGGTGTGATAGATAATTGATTCTGGCTGAGGTCATAGACACTTTCCAAATGTCTGAGACTTCTTTCAACTCTATGATTAGATGTTTCTATCACAACTGATGCTGTACTGTTCCTTTCCTTGGGATTTTATACATGCAAAAAGAATTTACCTTAAGAGCCTTCCCTGGTTTGAGCTGGGCTGCCTTTTCTACTTGGTACTGGTACAGTGCTGGGTTTCTTGGATTTAATATGAGAACAATGTTGATAAACAGTGATGTTTTGGTTGTTGCTAAGAAGTGTTTACCCTGAGCCAAGGATTTCTCAGTATCTCTTGCTGTGCTAGTGAGGAGCTGCATGGAAGGCTGGTGCAAAATGTAGCCAGGAAAGGATGTCCCAAACTGGCCAAAGGGATATTCCACACCACAGAGCATCACCCCCAGTATTTGAGAGTTGGCTGGGAGAGGTCGATTGCTGCTCAGGGATGGGCTGGGTCAGTGAGTGGTGGGCAGCTGTGTTTTACATCATTTCCTTCTGTCAGTCTGTTGCTCTCTCTCCCACTCTTTATAATGAAAGTTTTACTAATTATAATATTATTGGCATGTTATGATTAACAATAACAACATTTTGTTTAAATTATAAAATTGCTCTTATATTAATTCATAAGGTTTGCTTTTCTTCCTAATTCTCCTCTCCACAAAGTTGGGGGAAGTAAGTGGCTGTGTGGTACTTAACAGCTTAATTTATTCCCGTAAACTTTTAAAACTAGAACTTACTTTATAGGTACTAAATACCCAACAATTAACCTTATTGGCAATGGTGAAAATAAACCAGGAACATTTCTTAGTGAGAAATTAATATTAATAGAATATTAGCTACAGAATCTAAGTCAGAGCACTGTTTGGCCTCCTAATTAATTTAACTGCCTTACAGCAGGATCATTTTTTATTCTATCATTTTTTATTTTATTCTAATTCTTATGATAAATCTTCAATTACAATTGTAATTGTAGGATAATTTACATTTCACTTAAGAAAATCATTTGAGTGTGATCAATGTAAGTATAGGCAATTCAGAAGTTCAAGTAATTATTTAAGATGCCAGTGTGTTAAATAAGCATCTGTCTTGATTTGGACAGTATGTCAATTAAAATGTAGCCCAAGTATTATTAAGTAAAAGTTACAGCATTGGTTTTAATTCTGTCAGATATGGTAAGTAAAGGGAGTAAGTTCACTTCTGTTTTCAGCTTTCGGAAACCTGAATGGAGTGAGGATACATGAATGCATGCTCCTTGGGCTGAAAATAAAGATAACATTCCATGCCATGACTGAGGGAAGGCGCGGCAGTGGAAATGGAATCTGTCATCACAAGGTGATTTATTCCTCAGTGGAGCAGGAGACCTTCCTGGCCCACAGAACTGCCATTTAATTTGCACCCGATTGAGCCAGCAGGGATGAAGCCAGCCAAAAATCACTAAAATATGCTTGTGTAAGAAGAAAGAACTAAAAAGTGCTTCCAATACTTGAGTGAAACCTTAAAACTACCAGTAATAAATGCTGTTTGTGCATTGCCATGGTAATACAATGACATTCTCACCTCTGTGCTGTCATTTTCCATTATGACAGCTGTAATGTGACAAACATCCTTTTATTTTGCAGGCAAAATAGAAAAAGGGAGTGGAGAGTGAAATCTATAGCACTAATGTTCACATGCTTTGCTGCTAAAGGGGTGTGCAAAAATGTGTTGCATCTGTAAAGCTGTTCTCAATAAAAATTTAAATAGATGAAAAAAGTTATTGAAGAACAATATATCTTGCTCACTCCATTAAAAAAAAAAAAAGAAATTAAGAAAATATAAGGCTTCCTTTTGGCTCCTGTGGCCTATTTGAAGTACTGCATTTTCCTTGGAAATTCTCATAAGTGCAGATGATAGAGGTGGAAAAGAGTTATGGGATCACCTAAAGCATTATCTCAGCATCACAAAAAAGATTTTGTGTTGTCAGGATTTTTTCCGAGAGAAAGTTATGTTCATAGTTTTTCCTTCCTCAGGTTAGACCTTAAGTTAATCTCTAAACAATTGTTTATTTCCTTGAAGTTGCTGTAGAGGACACCTTCTCTCCAAAGCTAAGGTGTACTCCAGACAGTTATAAAGATGATTTTCTGATTTCAGTAACTATACTTGAACAAAACTTCTTTTAAGATCAGGTGGATTTTGTGGGAGAATTTTCTTTTTTATAGAGAAAATATATATAAAGGGATTTATATCTAATCAGCACTTTAGCTTTTGTATACAACAGTTGAATTCACTCATGTAAATTAATACAAGTTCACTAAACTCAGTCAATAATTTTCTGTCTGCAGCACTGGCATGTCTGGAAACTCCCTGTTTACTAAAAACATTCAATTACTTTTTTTTTCCCCAGTAGGCTTCCAGCAGCTTTCAAGTTACTAGCCTAACAGAAAATGTATAGATGATAATAAAGGAGGTGATGTTTCTTCTCCTGTTCTCATCCTCAGAGAATATCTCCTTCCCAAATGTTTTTGTTTCCTGTATGTAAAATGCACAATGGTATTCCATTCCAGATAATGATAACCCTTTATAAAGTGCTTTGAAATTTGTATTTGAAACATGCTGCTCATAGCAGCAGCCTGCAGATGCTGCTTTCAAACAGACTGCCACCCTGACAGGGTACAGGAGGTGATGTTAATCCTCCAGACTGGAGGGCGAGGCTTCCCTCAGCCTTGGCTCCCCCAGTCACCAGCCCTTCAGACATGTGCAAAGATCATCTCTTTTTCTTTGAGAAGGCACGTTCTGAGATACTGTGCAGTGAGAGGGCCAATCTGTAAATCTCAGTTTAATGGTGCTGACAATAAATATTGTGATAGTTTGGAAAATTGTACTGGCCTTTAAGAGGACTGCCAGAATCTGGGCTGGGCTTTTTCAATGAATGTATTCAATAAAGGACATTGTAAAAAGATTGCATTTCCTCTCTTCCCACAACCTAAATATAAACTGATTATGCATTAAAGACAAAATAATGTCATTTAGCATCAATGCAATCATACAATTACATTGTGCACTTGAAATAAATTTACCCACATTTACTGCAATTTTACTGTAATTGCCAAGAATATTTTGTCTCTTGTCTCTAAAAAATCATTGTCTTTTCTTCTCTTGCTAGTGTTTCTGAGAGGGGAATGCAGGGGGTCCTTCAGTCTGAGCAAGATATTGATGTTATGCCATAAACCTCTGAATAAACAGCAGTGATTCTTTGCTGAATGAGTGTTTACAATTGTACTTGATTATTTTTTTCAGTGGGAAAATGAATTCATTTGTCTCTTAGTTGAACACATCTGAGATACCAGGCACTTTATGGTCCATTTTGATATCAGAAAAGCTGGAGGAAGCATTAAACATTCACTTGGGTGCCTTTCTTTTTGACTCTGTTTCTCCCTGAAGACCGCCTACTATACTGGCTGCCTTTTCAGAGGGTTGTATTGGATTGAAACAGAATCATTTAGCCTTCCATAGGCTTTCTCTTTTTTTTTTTTGGTGATGGGATATTAGGGAGAGATTGCTGAAGAAATTGGTGTTTGTGTCTTTCTGCTTTTGATATTCCTTCTCTGCAAAGTAAGAACTGTGCAGCAGTGTTGCAGAAAGAGGAGGATGGTGCCCAGAAGGCCTAATGTGAATTTAAAGGTGTTCATGAAAGCTTGAAGTAGATCCTCCTTCTCCCCTGCCCAGCTCTCTCAGTTTTGTGCTCTTTAAATGTCTGGAGAAATGGTTGCAGATGAAGACTCTCCACATGCACAGTGACAGACTGTGCACACAAGGGAGATGATGCTACCTCTCAGATTTTCTACACTCTCCCTGGATGCCAGTAGTCCAGGAAAAAATAATGTACAGGCAGAAAGCTGGTAGAAGTGGAATAGTATTAAATTCTAGAAAGCAGGGCTTGATTCTTATCCTGCAGTTTATAAAAAGGCTTAAAAAACCTCCTCTGGCCTAGCCAAAATGTAAACTAGTAGTGTACTTTGTTTCTGATGTCTGGACTCTTGTCTTATGACAGTTCAACACTTCTGACTATGCAATATTATTATTGGTCATAAAACCTGGAGGAAAACAGAAAAGGACTGCTTGCTATAAATAGCTGTGTCACTTTGCATGTGCTGAGATGTATTGATAAAATGCAGCTTAGGCTATTTTGTTTTCATTTATTCTCATCTCTGTGAGTCCTGTGAGTGCTATTCACTTCGTAGTTGATTTGGGTTTTCTTCCCCCTTTCTTGTTTCTACCTCTGGCCTGCAGGTTTAGGAAAAGAAGAGCTCCTTCTATTGAATTTCATACCACAGCACTTTTCACTAGTGATTTATTTGAGACCAGTTTTTCAATTTGTGGTCCACAAAGGACGTAAGAAAATTATGTGTATGATGGTCGTGTTTAGATAAAAACCACAAGTACAAAAACACATTAATATACAAAGTGGAGCAGAACTCTAAAAAATTTATCCTGAAAGTTGCACAGGGAGAAACTGACTGTATGTTATTTTATGCTGAACCTACCTTGAAACATTTTACTGGGAAGCAGAGCAGATAGGGTGAAAAGGTAATGTTGCTTAGTTTTAATAAAAGTCCATTTTACCTACTTTAAGAACCATTTATGAATAAAAATGTATGGAATTGCAACATCTCTCATATTTCTATACCAAGCTGTCAGGCAAAATTTATCAGAACAGAACAACAGATTTTGGGATTGTGAAGTTTTTCTTCTGTCTCCTGATGCTGTATTTGTTTTCTATGAATTTGCATGGAAAGAAAAATTCTTATAAAAAAAGTTCACAGTTTCAATTTGTAATATAGTATACTCAGTGATGGTGACTTTGGGCTCCAATGTAATCTTGACCTTTTCTCTGAAACCTGTAAAAGTAGAGTTTTGAAAAGCAGAATCTTTAAGTTTTGTACTTTTAAAGTAAAGGTACTGAAAAGATAAGTTTTCCATGCCTTCATTTTAATGTAAAGGGCCACAAAGATGATCAGAAGGCTGGAGCCCCTGATCTTTTTTTTTTTTTTTCCTATGGAGACTGGCTGAGGGAGCTGGGATGTTCATTCTGGAGAAGAAAATGTTCCAGGGAGACTTCATTGCTACCTTTCAGAACATAAAGGGGGCTTATTAAAGAGGAAGAGCAACCTTTAACATGGGCAGTTGTTGGTACAGCAAGGGGAATGTTTTTTACCTAAAAGAGAGTAGGTTCAGGTTAGATATTGGGTAGAAATTCTTTACTGTGAGAGTGGTGAGGTACAGGCACAAGCTGCCCAGAGAAACTGTGAATGCCTCATCCCTGGAATTGTTTAAGTTTTGAGCAACCTGGTCTAGTGGAAGGTGTCCATGCCCATGGTGGAGGGGCTGGAACGAGGTAATCTTTAAGGTCTCTTCCAACCCAAGTCATTCTATTTTATGAAAAAAATTAAAACGACGGCTTTTCACTTAGCCCAAATTAATTTGTCATTCTGATCTCATGCGTCCTTTTGTTAAATCAACCAGCCGTTTATCGACTCAGACATCCTTGGTGTTCTAAATTAAGCCCTGTGGAGACCTTATTCAAATTTACCTTACACTCTCAGTGGAGAGTCAGCAGTATTTATTACAAAGTCTGAACAGCAGGATGATCATTTACAGTTTGGAAGATTCTGATGTAACCCTTTTACATCTTGAGATAAAAAAGTACCAACAACATATCTACACAGAAACAAAAGATCACTCTTTCTGTGGACCTCACAATTTTGTAACAGAATAAATTACATAGGACTAGTTACAAAGAAACTGAAAAAATGCATAAATTAGCAGTGATTTTAATGGGTTTCACCCCAGACTTAGTGTTTCAAATTTGGACTAAGTTTCTGTACATACATATGTGCCCACATACACAAAACATTGCAAATGCTCTTATTTTTTAAGTGTTTCCTACAGAACTTACTATACTTTTCAAAAACAGAATGAAACATGGAAAAACATTTGCAGAACTGAAGAAATCACTCCCAATTCTCACACAAATTAATTGATGTGACATGACAGTAGACAGTAGAGATGTTCTTTCCTATTAAGTAAAAATACAACTTATGTCAATTAAATATTTGACCAGGTGCCTCTAACAAATAGGTATATATCAGGGGAAATGTCATGTCAAGAACATTCAGTTTGAATTAGTAAAAGCTTAGAAACTACTGAGGTAACAGAAAATGTAATGATAATAAAATGAAGTTATTACAGGTCTAGAAAACACCTTTAATTGCTCAGATTTAATTTTACATTATCCAGGAGAAGAACAGAAAATTATTTAATGATATTTATGAAGAGCTAGAGCACTAAACTGCTCATCCTAAAATAAAGTGCATTCAGATGTCAGCTATAAGGAGAGGATACAACTAGGACTTTCAGATCACAGCTCAGGTTGTCTTCTAAAATGCAGTTCCTTTCTTATTCCCTCAGTCAATGCAGCCATTTTTGAAAGAGAGATTTTTTTCTACTGCTAAATGGTATTTTAAATATTTTAGGCAAACCTTTTACATGAAATTTTTAATGATACATTAAGAAATTGTTCCTTTGTTTTCTGCTCGTCCTTCTGAATCAGATCCCTATTTACTTCCCTGAATAGCTCATTAATTTTCCAGGAACACAAGTATCCAAGAGAAAAAAGATAAATTGACTTATATTTTCCTTGAAACAGCGTCATAATTTAAAAAATAATTGCCTAAGAGTCAATTGCTTTGAGCACGACATTATCCCAAGCCTGTTTAGAAACGTGGATTTACAAATTTTAGACTTTACATCTGCAATCACATTAGATTTTCAATTCTCTATCAGCTGGGATGCTTTGGCTGCCACTTCAAGTATCTAGCACCACTCTGAATTGGAAGCAAGCTAGGCAATGGCACTTCAGGAATAGCCTAAACTTTTCTCCTTCTCTTTTATCTGAAACAAACCAAACAAAGCCAAACAAACCAACCAAAAAAAACCCAAAAAAACCCAAAGAAAGAAATAACATTTTTTTTGGAAAGTTCCTGCAGTTCTTACTCTGCAGACAGGCCTGGATAGAGAATGACACAGTCAAGTACTCCATGGTTGGCTCTGAGTTACTGAGTTGTGGCAAAGGGCAATTCATGTTCCTCCTTACTGCAGCAGCACATTTCTGTTACACATCATTCTGTCTTTAGCTTAACATCTGATGACAACTGGCAGCAAGGCAATTAGGAAGGAGCTACTGCTGACTTGAATTATAGATACTCTATTAAATGCAAAAAATGTTATGTTCCCCATTGAACTGTTCTGTTGCTGCATTGTGCACTCAAAGCCAGGAAATGTCCAAGTTAAGCGACCTTTGCTCTACCCTCTGGTGTAAATGCATTACAATGGTCTTTAATTTCATTATTTCAACAATTTCTCATATAATAGAATGCCAAAAATCCCATAGTTTTGAATTTTAGCTACAAAACAAAAGCTTGCTGCAGTACTCTTTTTCCTTCTTCTGTAGAAATTAAATGGTAATAACATTTCTAATGCTCTAAATTCTGTTAAAAAAAATTAAATAGAAAAATATCATTAAAGAAAATATTCATAGCAAATGCCACATATATATGTGAAATAAATGTCTCATCAGAGTAAATTCTCCTTTTGTAATTTATATTTTAAACAGCTTTTATTTAATTTTTAACAAACATGCTTAGGAATGGGAAAAAAAGGCCTTGTTTTCTTGAATTGTCTCTATATAAAAACATTGTAATAAAATTACATTGGAGGATTTTTTCGAGCTTTATTACCATTATGTTGTTATTGTAATTATTGCAAAAATTTCCTAACGTCAGATTTTTGGTACATTTTGTACGCAGAACATATATTAAACAAGGGGAGCCCTACTCTCCTTTTGTGAGGTGTAGGAATAAAGCACCAAGACATAGGTTCCCAAGGGTCTTTGTCACTCACACTGCCTTCTGCACTGCTCCTGCTGGCATAGCTGGGGCTCAGGAGCTGCCTGCAAGAGCCAGACATGGTGGGCACTGGGGAAAGCAGCCGGGGCTGTGCAAGGCAGCCTGGGGCAGACTCCTCTCTCTGTGCCTGTGCACGCTGAGGTCACTGCCACAGCCCGTGCTGTCAGCTGTGCTTTGCCCTCTGACTGCTCGTGCCCTCCACGCTGCTGGAGAGCCCCTGGGAGTGCCCACCTTGTCTAGTGGCTGGATCACTGAGCACATAAATCTATTTTACCTGACACAAGCTATTCAAAACTCAGCAAAATCCTAAACTTTCAGCTCCGTTTGCAGTCAGTGGGTATCACTGCAGGCATCAGGAGTACGAGGTCAGTTAGTACCACTGCCGTCTCTCTTAGAAATCTCTTTTAGAAGAAAATTAATCTGTGTCCAGAGATGCACACCTTTTTTTTTGCACTGTTGGGAAGGAGTCTTGATATCTGGTATAGAGTGGATACTTTGCAGCATCTGAAGTTAAACAAGATTACTCTATTTCAGAGAGTTTTGCCCAAAGTTATCGTGTCAACCTACAGGTGATCAGGATTGAAGGCCAGGGATATCTAATCCAGACTGTTAACGCTTAGCAATGGGACAATTCTTGCATGTGCTGCAAAGCTGAAACATTGAACATTAAACACTAAATTAAATAGCCTCATCCTTTGTGGCCTACTAAAAATCCTGGAACTGGAACTGAACTGTTCAATTCTTGTGCCCTTTTTAACTAAATAAAATATGATTTTGTAACACCCAATTGAATTACCTAAAATGCTAGACAGCATGGTTGACTGAATGTTATATTGCATTGGCCAAGGATGTGAGATTATTGAGAAGATGGAATTGCATAAATTGCATCAATCTTGCCCATAGAGATGTTTAACAATTGACAAACTTGCATGTGGTCTTTATATTATGAGATTCTATTCTAGGGGCTACAATGGAATTTCAAAGTTGAATTTCGTATTTGCCATCCTTTAACTGCCTGATTCTTTGTTATAGCTAGTAGATACTAAAATAAAAGGCTCGAAGAGTAGAAAACTTTTGTATTTTCATTTTTCATTCCAAAACTTTTCTTTGCAATATTTACATGATAAGATATCTTATTGAGGAGAACAAACTTGCTAAAGAAACTTGTATCACCAAAGTGCATCAGAGTTGACTGTGAGTCAAAGAAATATAGGTTTAATTCTGTTGTGCTGTAGTGGTTTTATGCAATACTTTTTGATTTGCTGCCACAAAATGTCTTGCTTGAGTACTGAAGTATTCTGCTCTGTTGAGGAAAATTTCTTGTGCTTGTGATAAAGCTTCATTTTCTGGTGAAAATGAAATAGAATATACTTAGTGTGCTTACAGCCCTTGAGAATTCTGTTTATTTTTTGTTTTTGCCATCTGTGTAAATCACAACAGGAATATCTAGCTTGTAGCATTAATATAGCACACAAAATGCTTTTGAATAATGATGAAGAAAAATACAAAAAAATGAAAGGAAAATTAATTTTACCTCTGGAAACAAAATGATATTCTAAAGGGCAACCTATTATTCTCATCTACTTGTTGTAGTTTCAGTACGCTTCTGCTAAATTAATTTCCACCTAAGAAACCTTGGTCAAGGGTCATAATTCTAAACATAGACAAAACTCCATCCACTGCTCTTCCGAGAGAGTACTGAAAACCTCCTCCAGGCTCAATTTTGTGTTTACATCTCTTCCTGAGTCTCTGGCCACATAGATACTAATGATATGTACAAATCTAATAAACCTCGATGAACTATATATTTATCCCTTTAAAATGTTGTCTTGGTAGAATTTTTAGGCTCTGTTGATATTGGAATTGCAGACCAATGCTAAACTCAAAAACAATCAGTTTATTGATAAAAAAAGATCCTTTACATTAATTTCATCATTGAGAACAGAAAGTAGAAACAAACTTTTGTCTTTTTTCTAATGCCACAGCTTCTCATGTATACATGACTATGCAAACCCAATGTGCCATAAACAGCTTGAAAAGTTGTGGCCTTTACAGCTTTCCCAGCCTGAAGTAACAAAATGAGTTATTTAATCTCTTGTCTGGATCAGGCTCTTTAAGAAGGACAGTGACATGTCTTCCTTATTCACAAGTGGCAGAGACCTGATGTCTTGTTTCTCAAGGGCTCTGATTTGTGTGGTGTATTGTTTTCTCTGAATGATTTCTGCCTTGATTCCTTGTGCAATGTCAGGCTCTTTTCCTCCTGAACATATACCATATCACCTTTACTTTCATTTGTATTCATTTGGCTCGTGTGTACTGGATGAAGCCACCTTTGAAGACTACTGAGCTTCTGATTATATAAAGTCAAACTGCTTGATGCGTGGTTTTTTTTGTGACACACTTGATTTCTTTATTGAGAGGCTTAATAACAGTTTCCTTGAAACTAATTAAGATGCATCTCAACTGCAGGCTTTTCTTTTCAGTTTAGGATGATTAAATATAGTCAGTCATCCAATGTTCAGATCTTCAAATTATACAAAATTGTACCTTTCTCTCTGAAAAAGGATGATGTGGATCTTAGGCTTTGGTTATTACAAAATAACTGAAGATAGAGGTTGGTATTGAACAAGGTATCAGATAAAGTATCTTAAGAAACAAAACATCACCTGTCTTTTAGAATGTAAGTTAATAACACAGATCAAATCCCTAGCAGTGACAGATCTTGACATGCCTTTCCTGCCAATTTATTATCTCAGAAAAATTGACAACATACACACCTCTAAACTGAAATTATTAAGCAGAATACCACTCAACTTTTTGGATAACTGTAACACACACTTGGACATGTATATGTGAGTGTCCATTGAACTTAATACACACTCTGAAAATGCCACAGGAAAATCAATTTTGCTTCCCAAATTTGTGATGAGTGTTAGCCAGATTTATGGTTTGTTTTATTGGGGTAGATCATGGAGTAAATTATTACTCAGTGTGAGTAAAGACACCAGAAGGAGCCCCTAACTAATTATGTAGATGTATTATGATTAATAAATAATAACTGCAATTATTGAGGAATGGCTTAACCAATAAGGTCTTCAATAAATGTTTAATAGTTAAAATACATGATAAACAAAACCAGATGGCAATGTAGCATATTGCCAAGTCCCACTTGTGCCTTATTAGTTTTGGAAGCCCAAATGAAATATACCTCGAATGCAAAGAAAAAGGAATTGGAATATATTTTCATTCTTTGTGACCTTATGTGACTATATAGTGCCTACATATCTCTAGAGCAAAAGTAACTTTTTTTTTACACCGTTGATTAGTTTATTGAAATTATCCATATGCTTTAGTTACTTTCCTTATTTCTTTTGTACGCTAGATTCAGAATAGAAATAGCAGAATAGGAATGAATATGGCTTATCCTTATACTGACTCTTTTAATCCCTCATATCTTTTAGATGAAGTCCATAGTTATCCTACTACCCACTGCTCCTGTACAAAATAGAAAGATCTATTTTATTTTCATTGGAACTCTGATTAATCTGGTCCTGTGCCATCGATCTTGGTCTGGATTCCATATTTTCAATGCACCAAATTGAATGAGATTTGGGACAATTTCAACTTTGATACAAACAGTCAACACTTGAATCAACTTCTTGAGTCTCTAGTTAGTCGTACTTAAAGTTGTGATCAATAAATGACTGTAATTAGTAGGTGACTTCCCAACCACCAAATGGCTTTGAGCTTCCTTTCTCCCCAGAGTGTCCTGTGATCATGACCTGGCTGATCACTGACAGCTCGGTAGCAGGGCTCTCAATGTGCTCCCAAGTTAACTTATTGACTCCTTCTCCAGGTCTTACTGGCATCATTTTCCCTTTGTTGTGTTTGTTAGGTTCTGCTCATCATTTCTGTCAGTTATAAGGTTGGCATTTAATCTATGAGAGTAATGTTTGGCCTTTATGATAAAGGACTAAGACTGGATTCAGTTTTATTCTGCGTATTACCTGTCTTTTCCATATAACATATGAAAATAGACTCAGATTTTTCCTTCTGAGGCAGCAAATTATTAGAATATATATGATTTAAAGAATATATATGCATTGATACAGCTTCAATAGCTCACTTACTAGGATCCTAGGCCCAGATTTCAGTTTAACTACTGATCCATGTAAGCTAGATTTTGCCTTTGCTTTTAAAAAAACAGGAAAGGGATATCCTTAACTTGAATTTACTTTTAGCCAAGATCTAAATAAAACTAAGGCAGTATGTAATTATTATGTTTAAAATCTTAGTGGTAAGGCTGGCTTTGCTTTCCGCTAGCCAACTCACCAAATAATAGAGCTTTTGATGTTTATAATTGAAAAATTTATCTTTCCAGCAAAAAAGAGGGATGGAGTAACTCAGCTCTGCTCTGTTAACCTCAGCAAAAGCAAGGAACTTGATGTGACTCCAGACAAAGCACTTAAGGATCTTCTGAAGGAAGTGGCTGCTCTCACTTCAACCACTCAGCCTTCCTATACTGGGAGGCTTTTAAACCAGGGATAAGGAATAACATCCTCCCTTTCTCCTTGTTTCTCAGCCAATTCTCTTGCTTGCACCCATTTTAGCAATTACATACAGCAGCACTTCAGTGTTTCTCGAAGGGCTCATACCCCTCATCTCAAGAGAAAGCTACATCTTTTCTTAACAAGAGCAATAGACTCATTTTCAACCTATGTTCTCTCATTTTACCTTTCTTGCACCGGTAATCTTGGATAAAATCCTGTCTTCCTGTCTAGATGAAGATCAGAACCTGTTCTCTTCACCTCATCTGGTATTAGCAAACTTTAGACAGGCCAGAGCCAAAAAAGTACCATTTAACATGTGGCAGTGTTGGAGTCTTTGTTGCGAGACCCTGTTGTGTTTTTGTTTTGGGTTAACTGGCGTCTTTCTAAACAGCTCTGAGGCCTGGCTTGGGAGCAAGTACAGGCAGAGGACCATTTTTAAAAATCAGCTTTTGTGCAACCTCTGTTTAAAATACAAGCATAAATTGTTTTGGTGTACAAGTCTGCACTGCTGGAGAATAGCTGTAAATTTGCTCAGCTTCCTGACATGGATTGGCATGGCAAGGACATAAACTTTGTTCTGCTTTTTGTAAAAAGATAAAAATACTTCCACCCATAACAATCTCAGAAGCTTAACAGAAAATACTATAAGGATTATGAAGCATTTATTTATGAAGCTGCCCATAGTGACATAAATATCCCAATTAGAGGCCACAAATTATATTTATATAATAGTATGGATTAGTATTGCTATGCAGAGCATAGCGTTGTAATAGAACAAAAAAAGGAACATATTCAGTGACAATAAAAAAAGACTATAAAAATAAGCCTGATAGAAAACAGCAATTTGTATGGCATAAAATTAGCCCATGGAACTAATTATCAGAAGTTTAATTAAGACATTTTTGCTCAGTACAATTCAAACATGATTAGGATTTTTATGAATAAATAACTAACTGAAACTGGGCTACCTTGGTTGAAATGTGGCTTTAAATAATCACAGAGTTAATAAGTAAGTTTATAAATAGTCCCTAAGGGCTTTTTACATCTTGTGCTACTGAATGTTTGCAGCTGATATGAGCGTGAAGTGCCTTAGAAAGAGTTGTGAACTCCCAAACAAAAAAAAACCTCAAAAAACTGAATATTTTTTTTCATCTCTTAAACTCAGTTCTTAACAGTACCAAAAGGATGTAAACATTTTTGTACTGTCTTGTGGAAAACTGTGGAAGGTATGAAAATGCCTAATTCTGTTTACCTTTGAATTGCAGGGTGGGTGAGAGGTGAAGAAGAATGAAATAGGAAAAGGGTGATGTCCAAATGCAAACCTTCAGAGACCTGAATTGCTTTGAAAATAATTTACTGAATCACTAAATGCAGGGATTAAGTACTGAATACTAATGATAAGTACTATATGCCTAAATTAAGAGCTAATTTAAATAGAAAACTATTTGCATTTCCTCCCTAGCTAGAAATGAATATATTTTTGTTCAATATTTTCTATGAAGGAAATTTTTTCAAAGCAGAACTTTTTAGTATGATTAGTGATACTTGATTCTTTTTGCCAGCTTTCTAACTAAATGTAAAAAAATTAAAAATCTGAATTAACTGAGACTGGAAGGGAATTTCTTTTCAGCAACTAGAAGTCCTGCTAAATGTTTGACTAATAGAATTAAAGAGAGAATACAGAAAACATTGTAAATGACTTAAAATATGTCTTCCCTTCTTTCTTAACTTGTTTTTTAACGTAATTTTCCAACAATCAGCATTATATTTTCCTTTTTTAAATCTTATTTTTCTCCATTTTTTATTTTTCCTCCTTTTATTTTGTCTGTCACTATCCATATTTATGCTCACTGGTCCTCCCATACCTAACCCTTTCTCCTCTTACTCCCAGTCTGAATTTCTCTCTCTTTCTCTCTTTTATTCCTAAATCATCCCACTTCCCTCACACAGAAAACAAAGTTTTCTGTGACTCCAACATTTTCTTGCCTGGGGAGGTGACAGTGACAAGCAGGACTGACCTTAGCAACTGACGTCTCTTCAGAGTAATTCCAGACAGACAAATTGGGCGCAGTGAGATCCTTCTGGGTTAAGGGAGAAGGTGGTATCTCAGTCCACTACTCTAAGAGGATTTTGACTTGCAGAACAGATGGCAAGGTACAAACAGCCCCTGTCACTTCCATTTATGAGGCCCTGTGTGGAAATGTGTGGAAATTTTTCTTGTGCTGCTTAGAGAAGCATTAAAATCTTGAGTGAAGTGGCAGAGCAATAAAATCCTGCTCAATAAATGTATTATTTTTTTTCTGTAAAGCATTTATCATTCTAATTCTTAAGAGATGATGAAACTACAGTTCAAATAAAGAGAATCAAACAGGAAATGCTAACCTTACAATTAAAATGGATTATAAATGTATTCAGATAAGTGCTCTAGAAAGGTAATTCATGGTGTAGCAGCTGGATTTAAACTATCAGTATTTGTCAGATTTTTTACAAACTATGCTGCATTTTACTCATGATGCTTACCAATTTATACATTTTGAATTGTACCTGCAGAACGTAATTGTAGAAACAGCAGCAAGAAATTAAACACACAGTTAGATGTATTCATTCCTCTTGCCAGTGTACCCTTTGTATTACATTGTGAATTTATGGAAGATGTTCTGTTTTCTGAGAGCAGTTTGTTTTTGCTCCATGTGACCTAAAGTGAAATCAATTGGTCTTACTATCCTCACTACAGAGCTTTTATAACATTGGCTGTAGGATAATCCTATCTGATAAGAGTTGAGAAATCTATAAGAATGCAAAGAGTTGTCAAAACTGTTTTTATACTATTTCAGAATATTTAGAATGGGAAAAAATACCAAAAAACCATTTAATTAAACATGGGATTCCATATTGTGGCATTAAAACATTTTAAAATAAAATTTATATATTTTTGTCAAATTTCGCACTGTTCAGAATAAGAATAAAATGTGACTTCTCAAAGCTTGATCTTTATGAAATAAAAAATATCCAGCAAGCAGACGTTCATTTTATAAGAAGCTATCCTACCACTATATCATATCAGTGGTCTGTGTTAACAACAAACCTTTCATGGGTTTTCCATAAAGTGTCCTAGGCATGCAAAATACTGTATAAAAAATATCATAAACACAGTCTCTACCCCAAATAGTTTATCTTCTAGTTACCTCTGGAAGTTTGTCTTCTAGGCTTTAGCATGCCTAAAACTGGGAAAGGTGATACGGAATGTAATTCTGAACCAGAGTATTATAAATACCCTTTTTTTCTTCAATTTCATTTTAAAAACCTCTAGTATAAATGAGGAGATTTCTGGAGAGGTCTTTAGTGGTCTGAAGAACAGATTTTGAGAATTCCAGCTGTGGGAGCAGAGTGGATGGTGGGCAAAGGCAGTTTGGCAGGAGTTGTTGATGTTGAGGTGCTGCCCTCCTTCCCTGCAGGCTGGAGTGTATTCCTTAACACACTCCCCTGAAACTCAGTCACCCCTTCTGTGCACAGCACTTGACTCTTCGACTGCATCTTGATGGATGTCAAAGTAAGAGAGGCTTGAAGTAAAATCCAATATCACACCCAAACCCTCCCCCCACCACAGACACACCACACGCTCACCAGTTGTAAAAAGCAATGTAGAGGCACAAATGTATCAGCCATGGAGCCTCCAAAACAGCCTCTGTGTTTCAGTGTCTTTTATCTCCCACAGTGTTTCCACACTAGTTCTGTTTTCAAGGTCACTGTGACATTTTTACAGCTGTCACTCAAAGAAATAACACAGAAACTGACTGTGGTTACAACAGCTATGGTAGCAATTCAGTTGCATAAAAGAGCTAAAATAACCAGAAAGTTCAATTGGTGAATTTATCTTGTGATTCAAACATCATTTGGAGATAATGTTTCCTGGAACTGATGCATATCTGCGTATGTGCTGAATCCAGGAGAGACCTTTTACCTTTAGTGAGAGGACAATCAACTAAACACTTCAGTTTCTCTATCTAATCTGTTCTCTTAGATACTAAGTTAAGAGCTGAGAATTTTTTGAGAGGTAATTTTTAAAATACAAAACATTCTGAGGAATAAAATAAGCTGCTTTTCTCATTCATTTGTTTTCTGAAATCTTATGAATTAGATAGCTGACATTCCATTTCTTGTCATTCATGAGACTTCAGTTAGCAAGGACTTCTGCCTATGGTTTTACTTAGTGGAAGGTTTCTACATGAGTAGTATTTAGTCACATGTAAATGTGCATATCATTAATAAACTTCAGCATCTTAGTTCCCAAAGCTGATGCAACACTTCGCTGAATCCAGTCAGTCCAGGGTAAAATGATGAAAAACTGCACATGCTACAAATATGATCATGACACTATTTTAGATTCCCTTTATACTTCTGTGAATGACTTAATGAAGTGCAAAGAGAGAGAGGATCATTAATGAAATGGGAAATAGGCTTCCCCACCTGTAAAATGGGGATAATCATTCTTACTTTTCCTGGAGAGTATTAATAGCAGCTAGAAAAATGTGCTCTGGTTTTGTAATTATTACTGGTAGAAGACAAGCAAAATGAAATGATTTATGATATGCTTTTAAATGGATGCCCAGACTATGGAACAAATACTTTTTAGGGCTCTCTGATCATAGTTTGCACATTAATTAGCTGGATTAGGATCTAATTTAATTAAATTCTCTTTGTATGGAAAATATCTTTTGAACAAATAACACTCTATTCATTTGTTTTTTGGTGATTTTTATTTAGTGGTTAAACAAAACTGAAAAGAAGAATACTGAATTCAAAGTAAACATGCTTGTGGGAGGAATGCATAAAGTTAAATTAAATTGGTCTCTGAACCAAGTCAAGCTGTAAAGATAAGGTCATCTAGATCTGTTACCCAGGTGCTATCTGAACTGTGAAGGTTTATGTGCATATATCCATATAGAAAATAGAGTGGACTCCTCAGCCTAGATTACTGTCAAGCTCTTCTATAAACACTGAGTTGTCAACATAGGGAAGATTTTGAGCAGAACAAAGATCCTAATTTCAGAAAATTGTGGAAGATTTTTCACATGCTGGGAAAAACTAGAGGATCTATACATAAATTTTTATGTAATAAAATCTCTTCTGGTCTACCTTGATCATGCAACTAATGCAATGTCTTTACTTGGCCTGTGCTTCAACACAGTGCACTTTGGCCTTGGAGTCTGTTTAACCATGATATCTTCATAGCATGCCCAAAACCAATAACTCCCCCAAGAGGCAGAAGGTCTCGTGTAATTCGGATGTGGCTGCATCGCCTCGGACACCAGGCACTCCGAGGAAGCTGATGGGTCACTTCTGCATTAGGCAAATCCACTTTTGACTCTCACTCTCTGGTGATTTTTAGGTGAGGTGTGCTCTTAAGTGTTTCCTGACCAAAAGCATGCAGTGCAACTGCTCATATTCATCATGGTACTTGCCATGTGTGATTTAAAACCTATTGTTAAAAAGATAAGCATAGTATTTCTCAGGGTCTTAAAAGCTCTCTCAACACATCTTAAAATGTTTTCAGCTCTCTTTGTTCCTTTCTAATATTTGAAGTAATTCTATGCACAAAAAAGAATGTGAATCATCATTTTTCCTGACTTCAGTAGTCTTTGAAGTGTTCATATTCTCCTCTGAAATGTGTAAGTTCTCTCTTCCTCTGACTTTCCCTGCAGCTGAAAATACTCTGCATCTTCAGTGCCCCAAGACCCCATAGTTATAAGGCCTGTTTATTCAATGTTTTATGTCAACTCAGGTATTTAGATAACTTTAAATAGCCTTTCATGGGTATGAATCTATGTGTATATATATGTATATATGCAGTCATGTTCTGTATTGCTTTCTTAATTTGGGATTTTGAAAAATGTTCTTTAAATTCGTTTTTATTGTGGACCCACCCAGAAAATAAAATGATAATATATATGATCTAAAGAATTATAGGGGCATTTGGAAGATCTGATTTTACCATATAAGACCTGTATTTTACAGTGTTCTAATCACAAAGTGCATTTTCAAGTTATAGAAGGCTTTAGGGGGAGATAAGAGGGATTGAAATAAAAATGAAGCTGAAAAACATAGTATTTTGCTTAGTTTGGGTAATTTCCCTGTGTGTTTGAAATATATTGTAATATTCAAATCCGAATAACATTTGTGAATGTTATGATGTATTCATTCACCTCATAGTTGTTTGTGTAATTATATTTACCGGCTTTGTAGTAAATTACATTTAGAGCAATCTAGTGATTAAAATATACTTCCTGAAAATCACTGTTCATTAAGCATAGTAAATATTCTGGAAGTACTGACTTCAACTGATTAACTAGCCACCTGTATCACAGAAGAGAGGACTTTTATTTGAAACTACTTACAGAATACCCAGCTCGTGGGGTGTTAAGCATTAACCCCTAAGAGACACCCTTAGTAATATTTTGAAAAGACATGAATAATGATGAAAAATCTTATATCATCTAGCTATAAGTGGAGATATTGCCCTTGCTTTATGAAAAAACTATACTCTGAACATTATAATTCATGCTACAATATTTTTTTTGCTGTATGTTTTCACTTATAGAAAAGCAGGTATGGCTGAGTTTGCTGTCTGGTGGTTGTTCTGAATTAAGTGGAACTCTGGAATTATGAGTAGAGGTAAAAGGGACGGGGTAACAGAGAATCTTAGGAAGAATATGGCACATATGGCTGTGGGCCCCACTGTAAGCACAATGACCTGATTCCAGGCTATTCTTGTGAAAGACTGGACTTTCCTCTGGTTAGAGTCCTTGGGAATGTGCCATCCCAGGGAACCCAAGGACTCCAGCCAAGAGCTAAAGGACACCTGCTTGGACCTGGTCTTCTGAAGAGTCTTGTGCTCAAAGCAAGAAAGAAGAGTCCTCCAGGAGACCTGGCACTGTGCAATAGTCAGAGTGCCTGACTGCCTCTGCAACCACTGCCATGGCAGCCTTCTGCTTGGGGTGGTCTCAAAGGCCACATCTGTATAAGCAAATGAAGCAGAGATGAAAACAGCCCTGCACACAGTGGCCAAGGGCAGAGGGAAAGCTTTCATCCATGTGGATTAACACCTCCATGATGACACCTGGGAATGGCTCTGGGAAAGCTCTGCCTCTTGAACTGTACTGAAAATATTTGGGAAATTGTTTGCTGGCAAAGAAGTGGTATGCCAAGGACATTTATTAGTATTTATTTGCAATTTATTAGCACATGAAATTGTGTTCCTCTGACTGGGAAATTATCTAGACTTTAGATGAGCTGATTAGCATAGGCACAGTTTAATTTCTTAGCAAAGGTGCTGCTTCCTAGCAGTTGCTAAGTAGAGGAAAGGAGGTGATCTTGCTCGTTTTATGTACCTGCACTTCAGATACAAAGTAGATCGTGGGTACGTTTAATGAAGCTTTTGCAAACACTGTCTTTTGGGGGACTGTTTTCTGAGAACATAATCCTATTCTGGTTCAAAATCAATGCAGGCATAATTACTGAGCCACTGGATCCAGGTTAATAAATTCTGCCTATTGGGAGGAATGTCTATAAAACATGGAGATGTTGAGGTAAAAAGCGTCACTGAAATATGTTGGTCTTATGTTCATGGCAAAATTTTGGTCTCTCTGAGGCCATTTTAACTCCAATGGAAGTGGGGTTTGTCCCTGCCTCAACTTACTGTGATTATACCTGTAATCTTCTACTGAAAGTGGTTAAAGACAAAGGCTTTTATGTAAAGTGATATTTTTTGTTTTTATTTTTTTTCTAACTGTATTTTATTGCTGTGAGAGTTCTGCAATTTAATTTAAGCATGAACTACCTCAATCCTTATAGCAGTTTGTCTGCAGTTTAGCTCTGGAATCCCTGCAGATAAGGCTCCCATGAGAAAAGCCCTGAAATATCTTGAGGAATGATTAAAAGCTTCGGTAATGTTCCATTAAACCTTGCTGCTTTTAAAATAAATGGACACTTCATTGCTGTAAGACATTTTACCTGTAGACATTCATTTGGTGTCTCATGTTTTTAAATGACTTGCCCCCATATTGCAGTCAAACCTCAAGATATTACAGGAAAGAAGGATTAAGGAGAAATACTTATAATGACTGGTAGATTAGTAATGATAAGCAGAATGAATCAAGCTCAAATTTTAATTTCATATGATGCTTGATGTGGTTTCAGGATGTTCTTGTTGCTGCTCATAGTATCAATTCATTAAAATAAGTAAATGTGGCTTGGAAACTAAAAAGATCCCACCTATGTGTTTCAGAGATGGTCAGATTAAAGTATGTGGTTTTATAATAAGCACAAATGGACATGCGCTAAGTATTTTAATGGAAACCTGAAACCACAAACCTTTTTCCTGCCTGTATGTTTTATAAGCAAACTAGAAGTTAGAATAGATTTAAAACTCTCAGATCTTTTGTTCTAACTTGATTGTCATTTTAAATTAATATAGGGCTTTGACCTAGGAATAAATCTGCTACAGTCACCCACAGTTTCATTAATAAAATTATTTTTGATAATTTTTAGCAGTGTGTACCTATGTAAGAAGGACTGGAAGCTCTACTACACAAAATGTAAAAGTATGTTGGTTTAGAATTTTTAATATTATGGAAAATAAGTTAGAATTTAAAAATAAATTCCACTTCAGCTTTTGCTCTGAAGCTTTGGACTCATGCAATCCTAAGAAACAGAGATGATTGAAATCACAACAGAAATTTTGCAGATTCTTACAATATACACATGTATTAATGACTGTGTAGGCTCTCTTACAAAGGCTCATGTTCGAGCAACTCTGGGAATATTCAAGAGTAATTTTTTTCCTCTGTATTGCTGTTTCCACAGAAAATGATCAGTTTTTCTTTTTTTTAAGTTTAATGTAACTTATTTTGGGAAATGTGGAAAGTATTATTATTTCTGAAAGCAGCTGAGGTTCTGTGTCTGCTTTAATTTTCTGTAGAAATTATTTCCAAAATCTTATCTAGTATTTAAAAAGATCTTGTCCTCGTTGTGGCAATTTTATGCCTGTCAGCCACTGATTTGTGTTTCCAGTGGGAAGAAGCAGCTACAGAAATCAGGAGTCATGGACAGAGGGGTGATCTCTGATTCTAAAGGTCAGTCCTGTGACAGAATCCAATTAATGGGAGGGCACCATGCTCTTGCCTATTTTTAGTGGGGAGTCAGTGCAGAGATTGGAGCCATGCTGTGATATTCTCATGGTGCCTCAGCTGGTGGGAAGCTGCACTTGCATCAAATGGAGGCTTCTCGGGAACATGCAATTTCTTTCTTTGCTTACATGTTGCAGTATTTCAGCACAAGAATCAAGTACTGGCTATTCACATCAATCAAACTGCTTCTAAAACTGACCAGCAAAGAGCTCTGGTCAGCCCACAAATGGGAAAGAGCCATGTGTTTGGATATCCAGTTACAAATGGACTTGAAAAGCTTTTAGGAGAAGCTCTTAATAGAAAGGGGCATTGTGCAGAAGGTAGATGGAACCAGGTGTTTTCCACTTTTTTTATTCCCTTTGCTGTTCCAGCTGCTAGGCACTGAGCAACCTGAGAGATGGCTCTGCTTGTATGTGATAAGAAAGCTGCTGTCCACAGGTGGATATGGACACTCAGTGATAAGAAAAAAAATATTTTTTCTAGTTAAGAAGAATCTGGCTCCAAATATGTGGTGAAAGTTCAGAGGTGAATAACCGGACTGATAAAATCTTAACAGGAATAACTGATGGAGTCTGCCAGGGTTCTGTGAGTAGGTGTTGTATCTAAAATCTTACACATATCTGCACTAATTTTTTATTTTTATTTTTATTTTATTTTTATCTTTATTTTTTATCATTTTTTAATGTTTTATTTAGACTAGGGGTGTAAAATGGACTCATAGTAAACTTTCCAAAGGCACTCTTTCATTTGGCCTTTCATTTTCCTATGTTTTTCTTTTCTCCTGAAGACAAAATGTCGGAAGTGGTAATATTTATGAGAGCCATTTAGAAATAGAAAAGAATTCAGCTGAAATGAGTAGTGATTGAATAGTCTTTGCAATTGTTGTAGCAGGGAAACTTAATATAGAGTTGCCATGGAGACTGGTTCTTTGGCCACTGGTCTAACACATTAAAGCCTTTTCGTTTAGCAATATGCTATTTGCAGTTGATGCCATACATGATATTAACAAGTGGTTTTCTTCCATTAAGAGGAAGATAGCTCTAAAATTACTGCACTTCTCATTAAAACAGAAATATGCAAAATGCCTTGAAATTATTTGAATAATCAGTGACGTGCATGATATCAGTTCATATCAGCAAAACATGTTTATTGCATCAAAACTTGGGCAGACATCCTAGTCAGAGCTATTGAAATGTGAGTTTGAACGAAGGTTGTCAAGGTGAAGGAGGCAAACTGGCTTCTTCCAAGTGCACATTTCGGTCAGTTTTGGGATGATGTTAGATTTTCTCCCATTAGCCTTTTTCAAAGTGAGTCTCTTGAGTGCAGGGGTGTTTTAACTACCAGGCTTGCACTGTACCATGAAGACACGAGTTCCTTTCCCCTTGGAAGATTTATATTTATTAGTGTTTAATGACATATTGTTTTTGTAAATGGTTTAAGTTTTTTTTACCGTGTGGCCATTGCATGGAGTTCTGTAGAGTACATTTAATGGAATAAACAGAAGCACACATTAAACAGAGTGCAGAAATTCAAGCAGAGGTAAACCACTTAATAGCAGTAATAGTAATGAATTTCCTAACTAACTGGCCTATTTCATAAACTGATAACATAGACAGAGACTTAGCTTTAAAGGCCCTTGATCAAGCAATGGACAGAAGCAAAATGAAAGACAGAGCTGTAGCTCTCAAAATCCATTCTGGTTAGGCAAGAGCCTAGGGCACTCCCTGTAATGGCCTGTTTGCTGCCTAAGTCAATATTTCATATCTACAGTCCAGCTGGACTGGAAATGTTAAAATACTGAGTTCCTCAGTCCGCCACTGCTGTGTCAAATAGAGCCTGAATAACATTGGGATCCTATAATTCTAGCAGAGATTTAGCTTTCTGCAGAACAACTGTCAGGCACAGAGGTGACCCAGAGTGGCCAGAGGCTGGATCAGGACACAGTGTTGTGACGCTATGGCATCATTTCCCTGCTATCTTTTACTGAACCAGAGTGCAGCAGCAGCCACACATCACACATAGCTTTGGCTGCTTCTTATAAAGCTGTCACGATCTGGGACAGCCAGGGGTAGCACCTTTGGTATCTTAACCAAAGAGATGTAATACAAGCACCAACCCTTTGGATATTTGGGCCCAATCCTGCAAATTGCTGTGCACTTCCTTGGAAGCACTCAGCACTTCCCTGACAGCTGGCATCAATGACAGCCACAACAGGTGGACCTCAGGAGCCCAGAGGACCTTAAGTAGCCTCAGAGGTGCTAAACATCTGCCTGCATGGCTACCTCTGTCTGCAGGCCCAAGAGGGTATGGAACAGTTCAAACTGCTGCAGGGAAGAACAAAACCTTCAGATGGAGTAGAAGAAATTATTCATCTGCGTAGGAAAAAAGACAACCTTGAATGATTAAGAACCGTGTGAGAGATATTAATAATCACATGACTGAGCATAGTATGCAATACAATACATAATTCATGAACTCACAGCAAAGAATGATTCACATCGCCTTGAAAATTAATTAAGAAAGATGCCTGGTAATGCTAAGGATTCTCCAAGGTCCATAATTCTGAAAAAGAGTGAAAACAGGCCTGTGTTTGTATTCTGCTAAAGCATTACAAAATTCTGATATAAAAGGGAACAAAACATGATGTTTCAAATAACTATCAGACTTCTTTGTAATCATCAGAAAATCAGTTTCCAAAAAATCTGAAATAAGCATCAAGAGAAATAATACAGCCATAAAGCAACATAGAAATCGGACAAGAAAAATGCACCAAATTTTCATGAAATAAAATGTAGAATTTTTTTTTGAAAAGAGCTTCAGAGTTTTCGTTTCTTGTCAGGAATGGTTGGCTAGTTCTGTGTTCTTTGTATTGAATTGATTTACCTCTTCTCTGAAAGACAAGAAACTTGTTTCCTTAATAGCTTATAAAACAATACTGGAAAATTTGCAATTGTAATTACTGGTGGCTGGGGTCAGCACTGTGAAAAGCTAAATTTGTGAGGTGTTGGAAGCATTTTGCAATTCCCTTGCCCCCAGTTTTTGTTTTTTTTCCGTTAATGAAATTAATTTGGGAAAAATCTTTTCAGGTGCTGAATGAAATAATTAATTTGAAAATTTAAGAGATTAAACCCCACCATTTTTTTTATTAGCATTTTTTCTGTCCTGAATTTCAGTGTAAAGCACTCACTATTTCAGAAAGCAAAACATACCATTGCAATTCCATGGTGTTTGCAAGGACCACAAATAAGACAATTGTGCAGAGCAGTCCCAACCACCCAGTCCTGGGAGAAGAGTCTTATCTCCTTTCTTTGTAAACCTTAATTGCTACCAGTGGGAATTCTGTGGCATTTTGCACCAGTCAGGATTGTGTTACTTGGAAGACAGTGACTGTCTGTGCACCTCAGTCAGGGCGTTTCAAGTGGGACTGTGCTGGGACTGCAGCCGTCACCATCTGTAGGGTGATGTTCTGAGGGGTATCTTTAAAGGCTTACATAAGCTGATAAAGTTACAGTGTGAGGGAAGTCCTTCCATAGCCAGTGAGATGTCTCTCTACAGCTCTGGAGGCACTCTTATGAAATGACAAGAAAGCTTTCATGTAATTTGCTCTTTCCTCACCAGTTACCATCATAGCAGACAGAGGATTAAATGCAGTGTACTCTTTGGGTAAGGGAGAGAATCATTTTACTTGCAGGAAATTAAGGTTTCCCAGGGATTTTTTTTGCTAATATTTTTTGCATATAAGATTGTTTGTATGATTTTTGCATATGTGTTACTATTATCTCACAATAATCATGGAGACTTGGTAATAGCACTCACCCAATTTGTTTCATATGGTACCAGATTAAATAACTACGTCATTAAGATCAACAGATGGAGATCCCCTTATCAATATCATGCAGATGAGAGACAGGTAATCTAATAGATAATACTCACAGAGGCATTGTGCTAAAAGGCAGGTGTTTTTCTTCAAATTTATGGTTAATGAGAGAATCAAACACATATTTGCTCTGCTAAGCAGTTTGCCAAGAAAGAAAAGGTTTCTAAGCATTCTCACATGCTCTAGCCTATCTGTGTGAACACACAGAAGTCAAGACTGTTGTCTTAACCAAAGAGCACATCTCTTCTGAAGAGCAAAGACCAGCTCTATTATTGTTGTATTTTTTTTCTGATAATGGTAATTACTTTGCTTTGTCTGCCTTGCATTGTTTTTATGAATTAACTAGATGAAAGCCTCCAGCCAATAATGATAGCCAGCTTTCCTTTGGATCTCTGCCAGTAACCTATAATTAAAGTGTTTTCTTGAGAGAAGACCACTGTATAGTACCTATTGTGCATGATGTCCTTGGAACTTGACTGCAGTAATTGAAAAAAAAAATCTAATTTATATCATGACATATTTCCATGGCACATGGAAAAGAAAGAACGGATTTGTGATGGTCAACATGGCTTCACTGAGGGCAAATTGTGCCTGACAAATTTGGTGGCCTGTAACATCATCATGATGACGATGTTACAACATTGCTGATTAAGAGAAGAGAGACTGCTGTCATCTACAGGACTTGTGCAAAGCATTTGACACTGTTCCAAAAGGCATCCTTCTCTTCAAACCAGGGAGACATGGATTTGATGGATGGACTTCTCACTGCATAAAGAATTGGCTGAATGTTTGTATTCAAGGGTTGTGGTCAATGGCTCAATGTGCAAGTAGAGCCCAGTGACAAGTGGAGTTCCTCTGGGTCTGGTATTGGGACTGGCACTATTCAGCACCTTTGCTGGTGACATGGGCAGTGGGACTGAGTCAAGGTCACTGGTGACACTGAGCTGTGTGGTGCAGTCAAAACGCTGCAGGGAAGGGATGCCATCCACAGGGACCTTGGGAGTTGGGCCCATGTGAACCTCAAGAAATCCAACAAGGCCAAGTGCAATCAAGGTCAGGGCAATCCCAAGCACCTGGGCTGCCAAGAGCATCAAAAGCCGAGTGGCCAGCAGTTAAGGGAGGAGATCCTACCCCTCTCTTTTGCTCTGGGGAGCTGCCACCTGGGATGCTGTGTCTGACTGACCCAATACAAGAAAAACTTGGAGCTGTTGGAATGAGTCCACAGGAAGTCCACAGGAGGGCCATGAAGATGATCAGAAGGATGGAGCACCTCTCCTATGAAGATGGGCTGAGACAGTTGGGAGTGCTCAGCCTGGAGATGAGAAGGTTCTGGGATGGCCCTATAACAGCCTTCCAGTATCCTAAAGAGGGCCTCCAGAAAGGCTGGAGAAGGGCTTTTTACAAGGGCCTATTGTGACAGGACAAGAGGTAAGGTCTTTAAACAGACAGAGGATAGGTTTAGATTAGAATTTGTAAATAAATTCTTTACTGTGAGGGTGGTGAGACACTCTCAGAAGAGGCTGATCAGAGAAGTTGTGGATTCCCCATTCCTGGAAGTATTCTAGGCCAGATTGGATGGGGCTCTGAGTAACCTGATCTAGTGAAAGATGTCCCTGGCCCTGGCAAGTGAGCTGTAACTACAATATCCTTAATGTCCCTTCCAATCCACACCATTGTATGATTATACAATACTTACTGTGGCTAGTTACATCAGGAGACTGTTGTAAGTGAAATTGTATTTCATGGGAATGTAAAAACCATAGAATCACAAAATCACAGAGTGATATGGACATCCTAAAAATTGATATAATAAAATATCTTACAATGAATTAAGTTAATAGGAATGAAGGGACTGGCCCCAGAAGATTAGTGTTTGCAGACAGAAATATTGGGAGTGCCTACTGAATTTAAGTACACACCAACATTACTCTATTAAAGTTTTCTAGCATAAAGAAGATCTAAACATTCAAGTCTTGTTTGCCACATAAGCTAATATTGCTAAACAAAAGGATTTCATCGTGGCTTTAGCCAGAGACCTTTTAGAAGCTGGTTTATATGCTTAGAGCCATCAGGCAGATGGAATGGCCTTTTTTTTTATTGAAATACGAACCACAAGAAGCTATTATCCAAAGCCTGGGCCATCATGGTAAAGGTGGAAAGATTTCCATGGCTGACATTGTGTGTAGGTTTTTGATGACCTCTGTCTTCTGCCTAAATGAGATAATAACTGGAAGTCAAGAACTAACCAGCAGAAATCATTATTATTTGCCCTTAAATAGAACAAAACCTGTGCTTATCAAGTACACTGGTTAAAAAAAAAAAGTGAAGACTATAAATAAGAAAATTGTCTTTTACATGAGCAGTTTTACTGTTGGTGTTTTTGATTTTGCATATATGAAATAACACTGTGTAGTTTAAAGGTACATGGATTGGTTTACACTACTTGTGCAAACCTGTTCTATTTATAATAATGGTCAAGTTAGGATCCCTACTTGAAAAATTTTCAGCAATTTTATTTAATTGAATATTCTCTAAATTGCTGAGATCAAAGGCCAAAAATATATATATAATATTGCTTCACACTTGTATGCCTCAGTAAAAATGCAACTGTAATTTACTGCAACTGAAGCAGAAACTATTAAGTATTCCTGATTTAGTTCTTTGCCTAATAAAAGCTGGGAAATTTGATGATGACTATTAAAATATTTCAATTTTTGTTGTTGTTGTCTTTTATTTAAAGGAAGAATCTTATATCTGTCAGGTTGCAAGATGTGTGCTTTAGATTTATGTTCATACTATGTCAGTCAAATATCTGTGGTAAAACAGTCAAACACTGTTCCTGGTGGCCTTCTGATCTTCGAATCAAAGGCACCTGCAGAAATAAAATTTACACTTCTTCAGGAACTGCAAGGAAATGAATTACTTTTTTAAAGGGACAGAAGTATTCAAAAACTTTCTAAACATTTTCTAAAGTCAGCAAGATTTTGAAAGAAGCACATTTTGATAATGTTCTTAAAAAAAAAAGAAGGGCTCATTTTGAATTAACAAGGTCCAGCTTTTTGTGGAATTTAAAACCTGTTGCTTGCACTCTGTCTTGCAATGTTATTTCAGAAACAAGCCTCAGTATACTGACCACCTACAAATTGTATAAAGTTTATACAATTAGTTGTTTGGGACTTTCTTAATGTATACATAGAAACCATGCTTGTCTTAATTTGCTTTAATTTCTTCATTGTGGTGCATTAAAAATCCCAATGATGGTGACATATGAATATTAAACTCTGGAGACCTTTTTTTCCTATAGAAGCTGCTTTAAGAATTGATTGTTCTCTTGAGTAAATCAGGATTTCAAGTGTCATTGTGCTGGAAACATCTGTTTATATGTAGGATCTGCCAACATCTCATTTCTTTCAAGCAGCAATGCCAAATAATCATTGGCAGAACTCTTCAGTCTATAAGGAAAAATAAAAGCATCCAGAAATTAGTTTAAGACCTAATATCTCCTGCATAATCCTCAGTACGATGTTGTGCATTCCAGATCATCCGGTGATCTAAGCAATTGCTAGATCCAATAGTCTGTTTCCTTTGCCCAGAAGAAAAATGGATCCAGGAAACTAAAATCTTGGAAGGAAAGCAGGAGAAGAAAGACATTTTGGAATCTGTTTTTAAAACCCCCAAACACAAAATCTTCAGTTGTTTATACAATTTGGAGTACATTATGAACTTATTCCTTCAAACATATGATAGAAAACTTGCAGACAGCTAAAGTCCTTGGATATATGAGGCCTCTAAGATCAGTAAATTTAGTTTTACAGGAGAATTTTCCTTGAGATTCTCCCCCTTTCCAATAAGAAAGGCCAGCCTGTTCAATCCACCACAATCAGATGGGCTCACTGTATTCCAGCAGACTGCTGCCAGGCACAGGCAGATCTGAAGGAACCTCGCTCCGTAGGCAGGGCTGGGGCCTCCTGGATGGTTCCTTTAAGTGTAGATATTAATTGTCTTCTCAAGTGCCACTCCTTTATTATTACTGGTACAGTGGGAGAGTAGACCAGGGATTTTCTACCTCAGCTGCAGATGAGTGTTTTGGGTTGAGAGGATCTCTCCCACCTTTTTGAATACTGAAAGGTGGTGCCTTTCCCACTGGCTGAGCTAATGCAATTCAGTTTTGTATTTTAACAAGCTGCTTATAGATTTCTGTTGTGTTTATCAATTTTAGACTTCTATATTATAGTAACATAAAAGCTATTTCAGAGATGTTTTGTGTACTTTTTCCAGCTAATAACTACCTATATCTGTTTCTTACTCACTTTTTCCATATGTTTGTTTTACAGTTCATTTCACTGATTTTTTTTCTATTGTCCACAGTCAGGTGCAGTTTGGAATGTTTAAATAGGTTTTGCTCTCAGGAAAAAAAATCCAAACAATTTCCTGGCAACCAGACATCAATACAAAGTTTTCTTTAACCCAGAGATATTAAGAATACATGAGTTAAAGTAAGCATGTTTGGAAGTCTAAGATTCCTTCTGGAGATTACTATTTCAAAATTTTTCTAACATCATGTTACTGATCCATTGGAATTTGGAACTGAAGTTTGTAAATTCTTGAACTGTAGATTGGAATGAAAGTAATACAGGAATGAGATAACATTTGCAAAATGCAATTTTGATCCAGTTCCAAGCAGAATATCTTGTGCTACAGATGTGCCTCAATACTAATTGATTATTTCTTTAGGAGAAAAGCTATTTAGAAGTGTTCCAAGATACAAAACTGACACTGCAACTGCCTGTATGGCAGCAAGTTATACTGTGTTTTCACTTCTTTCATCTTCCTAAAATTGAATATGGCCAGAAGGAGTGATACAGCTTCACTGAATCTTATGCTAATGCTTTCCCAGAAAATGTTTTCTTTTCTGCCTAAATTATTCATTGAGCTATTAGAGGTCTGAAATAAAACTTTAATTAGTTGTTAGAGGCTTCACAAAATATGACCTGCTGGAACATATGAATGGAGTTGAAAGAGAGCCATCTGACTACAGGAATTGCAGCCAGCAGAACAAGACATGGGCAGAAACTTAACATCTGTTGGAGATTTCTAGTGTTTGGGGCAATGTGAATTTTAGCTGAAAGCTGAATGATGGCTTTTGGTTGACTGCATCATGGAGTACAATAAAATATAAAAAATGCTGTCTTAAATAATGTGCTCTGTCATTTTCAACTGGTGCTTTCACATTGGAATGTACTTGCCTGTTCACAAACTAAAATTCATCAGTCTAAGAGCATATATCATGTTAAAAGGTGCCCAGAATTATCTGCTCCTGAGACTGTTATTTTCAGATGCTGTCCACTCTGTATTCTGTAGTTTTTTGCTTAAGAGAGAGAAAAGTGTACTGGAATTCTGAAAGCAACAGAAAGAATTTATGTCCCTTCCTGTCACTAAAAACACCCCTGTAATACACTTGAAATAGAAAAAATAGTTCCTACCTATTCAGATGAAAATGAGGCTCAATAATTCAACAATGTCTCTTCTTAGCTGTCTGATTAGAGAGAAACATCTCTTTGCCTTTATGTTATTTAAGTTTGTCATAGTTGAACATCCATCTCAGGCTGCAGCATCGCTCGGGTGATTAATTTCAGGATAAAATCATGGACTTAAGTATCAGTATAAATGCTTCAGGAAAAATGACTTTCAGCAAATTGGAAAATAACAGTATTAGCATTTATCATTATCTTATTGAAGGATTTAAAAAGCTTAAGATCGTTCACTAGCAATTCTGAAATCAGATATATTGTCATATCTGAAACATCCGCCACATTATTATTGTCTTTGGGAATTAATATTTCCTCAGGTAGGTACAGGTATCTAAAAAAAACCAACCAAAACAAGCCTGTGAAATGCTGAGAGCATGAAATCCTGTGTAATAGTAATAAACTTTATGACAGGTGAGTAAGGGCTTGTGTGACACTTCAGTAAAGGGTGGTGTGGGCTGCTTTTCTCTACAGGGAAAGGATGACAGACAAAAATAAAGCCATCCTCACCAATGGTCCTGCAGTCCTCTTCTGCCCAGTGAAGTTGAGGTTAATTTTCAAAATATATGATATCAGTAAAGAAGAAGGGCAGGAGGGAGTGGTTAAGGGACTGGAAAACAGCCTAATGCAAAACTTCAAGAGCACTAAGAGGGTGGAGAGTCTTGTTGAAAGAAACAGGAAGACTCTAGGGAAAGAAAGAATAGGAATCAGACCATGGTGTCACCAGAATGTTTGGAAAAAACAAGTTCTCCACAGCATTAGGACTGGCTGAATTACTGGCTTTACAGTTCACAGATTTGTAGAGGTTTTTCTTTTTAATTTGGCTCAGTTTCAAATTGGAACAAATCCATTTTTTAAGAAAAATTTCTTCAGAAAAAAAAAAATTCCAGGAAAATGTTTTGGAAACACTGACATACTGTGTTTCCAAAACCACACATTTCCCCCTGACCCTACAGCTGCCTAATGGAACTGGCATTCATAGAGCAGCTCCATGGGATCTGTGGCTTAACTTTGGGCTTTCTGTCTTCAGGTCAGCCACCACGGACAGGAAACAAGCAATGGGTTTAAACTGAACTATGAGATGCCTTTTTTATATTGTTATATGTATTTCACATGTGTTTATACAGCTATTGCCTATATACAAATTTATCTATTTTTCTGTAAAAGTGTCCAGAAGGAATTGTGAAACTGCTTGTAAAAAGTTTGTATATGGTTTTTGACCTTTTCACATCTCTACATAGCAAATCTAAGCATAATAACAGCTGATTTTCATTTCTTCTTTGCCTTTTCATAACCCATTTTAAAAGAAATCCATAGGTGATTAAATATTTTCAATCCTAAGATTAATAGAACCGAAGTAGATAATGAAAATCTGCAATCTCTTCCATTCATATTTATTATGATTTTTTGAACTGCATGTGATATGCCAATGTAACCTGGTAAGATAACTGTTAATTTTCTTTATAATGTTCCCTGTATCCTATTATTTTTCCCAATCTTTCTCTAAACACTTCCTTGTCCAAAAAGTCTGGCTTCTTCAAGCCAGTGCATTTTTATACTTTTAAGATCCAAGAATAGAAACAAAAACCTTTTTATTTCTATCCTGTGGCATAGCAACATTGAATTTTGAAATGTTAAGTGTCCAATGCTCCCATTTTTGTGATCTACTCGTATAGAAAAAAAAAAATCCCTGAAAACCAAAAAAAGTCAACTTGCAAAAACATGGTTATTTTAAAATGACAAATAAATTACAATATGTTGGTGCATACCAGCATGCAGCAGAAATATGAATAGCTCTTGTCATTTGCAATGAATCATCCACTCAAACTAACAGAGAGGAAAAAAACATCACAAAAGAATTAAGTGAGGAAACCACAGAAATTAATGAAAATGCAGAAGACCTAGATTCTTGTCTAGATAAGAAATTAGAACTCATAAATAGGTACACTTATTTTTGATCAAAAACTTTCCTGTGATTCTTTATCTGAAAAACTATCTGAATGTTTTTTATTTTAGCTGGCAAAGATCTTGTTGCACACAAAATTTGCAGTTCTTAGTTTACCTTAGCATTTCCAGAACATCTCTTAACATTTTCACATCATGTCCAGAGTACTTTTTTGTAATCTGAAGTCTGAACTGTTAAAATTGTTGGGAATTATAGGAAGTTAAAATTCTGATATGGCTTGGTGTATTTAGGAAAACTTCACCAATTTTGTTCCTGTTTTCTATAAATAATAAAGTTCTTTCTGAATATTTCATTAATTAGATGAGGTAACTGAAATAAGTTAATATTAGCTTTTCCAATGAGTAAGTTGTAACACACACTATTGATAGTGGCTGAGATATTTTTCCCTCGACCAGTGATGTCTTTGCTGGCAGTGGAGGCACAAATACAAATGAAAAGTGCTACACAGTTCTCTCTGAAACAGGACAAATTTTTTTTTAAATTAAAGAATTATCACATGAAGATGAATTCCAAATTACTGCATTTTAAAATTGGAAAATATTTGAACACACAATTGAACTCACATTATGTTTTCATTTAGGTATTTATGGTTGTCTTAATGTTTAGAAAGAGAACTTATTTTAATAGAAATTTTCTAGATTTAAAATGTTCCTGCAGACAAATTTCTGATGTAAACAAATATGACATTACACATAGGATTCAATCTGCCATTTAAAAAAAAATGTGTGAGCAATCATTATTTGTAATTGTGTTCTGTATATATAAATATATATGTGTGTATATAAATAAATATGTATGTGTATATGTATGAATGTATGTATGTGTGTTTAATAATTGTCTCTCACGGTTTCAGTAAGCTTGGCTTATGGCTTGAAATTCAGGGTCTGTTATTTCATTCCAGGACTGGTCATGACAGTCACAATTTATTTCTTTATATTTCTGGTGAGGCAGACGTAGATCTTACAGTCCACTTCATGCTGAGTAAGCTCGTAGTGAAAGAATGGTTCATTTGTTTTACACCTTTGTGAATGCACTGATTGAAGATTCACTATTCTTGAGCATTTATACTGAGAACCCATGGAAATTTTTGAAAGCAAACCCATAAGAAACTGAAATGTATTTGAGACAAATTACCTAAGACATCAACTAAAAGATTACTTTGCTTTTAGCAGCAAGTTGGTGACATAACTAGAAGAAGAACTCTGGTGATTTAACATGTTTATGCTAAGTTTAAATGAAGTTTAAATGAGTACTTAATGACAACTACCAAATATAATTGTATTAAAATAACTTAAATCAGCAGATTCAAGATTTCTTGTATTTCTGTGCATCTATAAAAATATGTAAATATATATATATCAAGGAACTGAATATAGATTGGTTTTCAGTGTTTGATTCTACTTTGATCTCACCTTAATATTCTCTTTACAACAGATGATTCTTCTCTATTTGGGGAACTCCCTACAGTTTCAAGGTTTACAAACTCTTAAATCATAGTCATAGAATATTTTGGATTGAAAAGGACCTTAAAAATCATCTCATTCCAACCCTCCTGATGTGAGCAAGAGCACCTTTCACAAGACCAGGTTGCTCAGAGCTACATTCCAGCTTTAACGCTTCCAGGGATGGGGCTTCCTCAACTTCTCTGGATAATTTTTTCTAGGGCCCTACCATCCTCACAGTAAAGAATTTCTACCTAATATCTAATCAAAACCTACTCTCCTGAAGCCATTTCCCCTTGTTGTGTCACTGGAGGCTCTTGTAAATGCCCTTCTACAACTCACTTTGCTCTGTATTCTGAGAGACATTTTCAGCAGTTGGCCCTTTGCAGTCTTTGCTTACTGAAATATAAATCCGAACAGTAATTCTTGTATAAATATTTGCAGATAATAGAACTGGCATATAATTTGATACTTTTCTCAATTTAAAGGAGAATGTTTGAACCCTTGGTTATATTAATCGTGACTAACCTGGAAGGGTTCCCATTTTTCAAGGTGTCAGTTTACAGCTGCATTGTAACATAATCTTATCTGAACCCCTTACAATCTGTTCCAAGGCTAAGGACATTAAAAAACAGAAAAAAGAAAAGGACAAATGTGTTTTTATCAATAGCTAATATATGTGTGCAAGAGAGATTATTTTAGTTTTAAATGTGTGTTATATTTGGAAATACTTAGCTTAAAATGAAATCCTAGAGTGTAAGAACATGCAAAGGTGTCTCATTATATGAGCAGAAATACCATTTAAATGTATAATTTTCAGTGGTTGCCTTTTCTATATTTTCTCTCATCTTGTTTTGAAAAGTCTCTTGGTGGTACCTGTTGTAAGGAGCAGGATTTCTGAGAATGCATTCAGGAAATTCTAATTGGGTTATTTAATACCCCAAATACTATGTAGTATAATAAACACCAATGTGATTAAGAGTTGGTTGTAGGGCTTGTGCTGTAAAGCAGCTCAACAGTAATCTTAGCACTCTCTCCCTCCTCAGAGATCCATGGCCTGAGGCACAGTGATTAAAACCAGGGAAGGGCCTTCAAATGATGATTGAAATTCTGAGATGCTGAATAGATTAAAAAAAAATCTTAATTCTTTAATTTAGTTTTCTTAGTTTTAATTTTTAGGATGTCTTGTCTAGATGCCTCCACATTTTCAAATATTTGATTTTCTTTTAAGTGCAGTCTTAACTCAGATTTTCCTTATATCAGCAAATGTGATAAGCAACCATCCATTTTATATAGATGGAGAAATCAAGTTTCATCTCAAGTTTTGTACTGCTTGGGTCTCAGAATAGTAAAAATAATTTTTAAAAAAAATAAATATTGAGTTGGTAATATTAATGAAATGTGATTCTGTTTATGCTCTTTTGAATTTCTGCATTTGTATACAGCTTTACAGTACTAGCTCTACGAAACCTATAACATATTTTGTTAAAACAAATACTGAGTGCTAATCTTCCTTTTCCCCCTCCGCTCCTTCCAAGGCTTCAGGTAGCTAGCAGCTGATAAATCTAGTTTCTAGGTTACCAGTGAAACCAGATGGCAACACACAGTAAAAAAAAACAACAAAAACTAAAAGCATATTTTTTTTCTCCACTTATTTAATTATGTTTTCATATAGTTCATTAGCTAAGTTAATTTGTGTTAAAACCACATTTTGTTCCAGGAAAAAGATGCTGCTTTTTAAAATGTGATTAAAATAACTAAAAGTTTTGAGATGTAAGTTCCTAACAGATAAAACATGCTGTCATGCAATATAGAAACATTTAATACATGCAACCATTTAATTATGCATAATAACTAGTGATCATTGTGTACGCTGATAGGAAGGCTGAGGGGGGGTTTGTTGTGTGTTTAGCTGGTCCTCTGCACCTGCAAAAAGCAGACAACTCTTCTCACTGTGGAGGAAACAAGATAATGACAGCATGATATTAAATGCAAACATTAATTTTTTGCAATAAAATACTAGGAAGAAGTCTATCAATTAAGGTTTGTTATTAGGAACAGCAAAATTATGTTTGTCAGCTTAAAGACAAATAGAAGACTTGTGGAATAAAATCTTTAATTCTGTTTACTACATAGCTGCTGAATCCATTATTACTATTTTGAAGAAGATTTATATTGGCTATTTAAGCTTCTGTTTGGGATAAACTCTCTCCATACATATTAAACTCTACTTCGGTTCTGAAGTAAATAATGAAATAGTCAACCCATGTGATGTGATATTTTACTAAAAGAAAAACAAGCTGCTGTGAGAACATAATTGTACTAATAGTGGGGCTCTCAGCAGGCCTGATTAGCTGGGGCACAGTGGTGCATTAATGTACTGATGGCCTTTGGACAGGCGGTGGCTCGCTTCCAGCGACTTGGAGCGCGGCTGTGGGGCCAGCCCACGGCTCCCTGCATCCAACTGCAGAAGCACACACTGAGCTGATAGGTTATTTATAAAAAACCAACTTAATGTGTTTGGGAAAGATTAAATTCTGCTGAAATATTTGTGCTAGCATAGGAACGTGGCTACCTGCCACCTGGGGCTGATGAAGGTGGGTAAAACTTGTGGAGATAAAACCCAGTGCTTTCAGAGAGTGAAGAACCCCACAATGCTGAAGCTGTCAAAAAAACAGTACGTGTTATCATGTTTTCTCCAGGACTTTTTACAAGAAAGGTCTTTGGAAGAAGAGAGGTTGGAAACTTTTCTCCCATTAACAAGATTTATCAGATCTTTAAATTATTGTGTCACATCCTTTATGTTCTGAGCCTTGGACCAGGATCTTAACTAGAAATGATTCAGTAGCACTGGTGGGCCAGATTCCTTGTGGCATCTCAGAGGCCACTTCTGTTGACTTCACAAGTAGATCTGTCACAAGGTGATATTAATATACAGCAGGTGCAAACATGAGTTGGAGAAAGCCAGTCCTCCTAGTTGTACTTCAGTCAGTTGTGATGGCTAATCTTTCGTCTTCGAGGGAAACACTTACTCAGTATTTGTTAACAAATTAAATACTCTCAGTAGTTAGTTTGGGTTCCTTATATACCAAAATTATTTTTAAAGTAAAATGGAGCCTGCACTGTAGCACTGGCAGTGGATAGTGCTAACAGGTTTTTGCAGGGGTTGGTATGAGCACTGCCACCCAGCAGTCACAGGAACTGGCTGAACAGTTTTTCATTTTGGCACAGTACAGATAAGGAGACAATGAACTTAAGTGCAGAGGTTAAATACATGTTTTGAAAGCAAGGTCAGATTAAATTGTCTCCAGAAAAACATTGATACTACAATACTAGATTGGAGCAGAAGGTCTTACTGTAGTTACTGTTTAACCTTTAGTCTGCTGAACATATACCAAGAAGTGCATCAATAAGGTAATTTCTTGTTTGCTCTTCAATTCTTGGAACATTCTTGCAAATCCAGACTTCCCCCACTGCAGCCAGCTACATTGTATTTGATTTAAATCAGTAACTCTGTGCAGAGCCTCAACTGTGCAATCCTAACCATTGTCATTGTCACAGTGATACACTGCAGAGTGCACAGGGCCACAGTAAAAAGATGCTCCTATTGAACAGCCCTCCTGCTTCTAATAAAGAATATACTAACAATAATTAAATGGGGTAGAATCAAGAGGGAGAACACAACTCGTTCATATCCTACATTACTATATACTTAGTGCTAATGTGCAATAATCACATTCACAAACTGACAATTCCAATCAGCACTGTAGAACTATACAATTAAAGCAGCAGCATAATTAACAGCAAAGCTTTCTGATAGCCCACATAACTAACAAATGACTATAAATTTGAATAATGTTCTCATCATGAAATTGGCCATTAATCAGATCATAATCAGCATTATTGCCAATCATAAAAGAAATGGATTATCTGGTTTAAGAACAAGACAGTGCCCTTCAGCTAATCTACAGTTCCAGGATGCATATGTGTGTCACATATTTTTTCTGGAAATCCTTGTTTTCTGTGCTTCTGATTTCCTCTGTCTACAATTTTTTAAGTTTTGTGTGCAGTTCGGGTAATACATGTCAGAATGGATACATGGAAGTGAGAAACAAGTCAGCCACTCTGAATTAATCAAAATGAAGAAAATGTAAAGGAGTAAAAATGAAGGCTATTGACACTGCTTATCTCTTTCCCTTCAGGAAAGCTATATTCAACTGTGCAGGTTTCCATTAATATAAAACAGAGTTATCTGCGAGATAATTTCAAAATTTCAAGTTTATTGTTAACAGAATATTTTCACAAATATCTTGAGAGACATAAGTGTTAGAGATGACTTTTAAGCCTATATTACTCCTAAGAGTGTGGACACGCCTACTTTTTCCTTGGCATTGCCTTCCAGGGTTTTGTTTTTGTTTTTTGATCTAACTGGAAGCTGATCTTAATAGCAAAATGTTTTCCTTTGGACAAATCAGCTCAACTGGTCGATGCCAGAACCATCACAGCCCAAGCAGTGCATCTGGACAGAGAGACAAGATGGGGCCAGGGTTTAGAGCAGTTTAAGCAAACCTGGAAACTTTGGAGGTGGTCATTCTGACTTGCACTAAAGCCTCAGAAAACAATGGGCTTTGACTAGAAATAAGCACAGGTAGTTTCTCTGAGCTTTCAGTTATGACTATAAAAGAAGATTGTAATGCTTGCAACTCCAAATGACATTTTCCTACAAATAAATGAAATATCATTGATGTATTAATTATAATGATGACAGAGTTTGACTGCCTATTTATAACTAATGACCTAAAGACTTGTTAACAATCTGAAAACCAATTCTCATAGCTTCAAACTGTGAATTAGTGCTTATTTGTATTTATATATTAATGGCATTGTTTTTATACTTGTGATAATAAAAAAAGACATTAATTTTGTAAAACAATGATATGTCTTTATTAGACCCACTTGATAAAGTTGTAAGGGACTTTATTAGTAATTTTAATCTTCCTTCCAAGTCGGAATTTGAAGCAAAACTGCTCAAGCTAAATATAGTTGGAGAATAATTGTATTAATTTAAGCTAATTCCATTAAACAATTAGATCATCTGAGAGAAAAAGATTATTGGATTGGTACCTGCACAGCATAGGGTTGTCTTTTCAAGCAGAGAAGTGATAAGACTATTGACTGGAAAAGGACTATAACCTAATTGGTCAACGTGATTATCATGTTAGAGCAATTCTGAAGCCCTAAAAAAATTATTCCCTGGGAAAATCATGCAGCTATTGTAATTCAGTCCCAAGCATCTAAAGGGCAAAGATGTGGTCAAGAAACTCAACACAGGTTTGCCAGGGCATGCTATATTTGACCAAGCTGGTTGTCTTCACTACTGTTACGGCTGGTTCTTTGCATGAGAGGAGAGTGGTGAATGTGATGCACCTTGACTTTCATGGGGTTTAGGGCACCATGTCCCACAGCATTTTTCTTTGTAAGCTGAGAAATGTGATCTCGATAATGGGGCTGTTAGAAGAATATTAGCTGGACCAACAATTTTAAAGTGCAATAATCCATGGTTTGAGATCTGGTGTGTAGTCAGCAATGACTGTAGTACCCTGGGCTTGATATCAGACTCATTGCTCACTGACCTTCAGTGGTGTTATGAATGGTGACACAGAGGGTACCCTCAGCATGTCAGTAATGGGAAAGCAGCTGACTGAGGTAGCAACACCTTAGTCTGGAGACACTGAATAAATATGAGGATTGTGCCTGCTGAAATCTTGCAAGGTTCAACATGGCAAAGTGAGAAGTTCTTTTTGTCTATGCAGAATTACCCTATGCAGATTGGGAAGTGATGGGCTGAGAGATCTGCTGAATAGGGCTGGGATGTTGCTGGTGATGTCAGGCTGAACCAGCAAACAGCATGCTGTTGCTGGGAATAAATTGTGCAGTACGCCGTGTTGAATTTTGAGGAGGTAGACCTTAGTCCAAAAAACTTACTATCCTCTTTACTTGTCACTGGCAAGGCCACTCAGGAAAAGTTAATTCAGTTTAAGGCCCTGACATTCAAACATACATAAAGAAATAGGAGAGGATCCATCTGGGCTAGCAGGGTGCTCTGGTGCCTGCAGAACATCTCCAAAGAGAAGCTGAAGGACCTGGGCTTGTTACTCTGATGGAAAGGACAATGAGAGCCAATCTAAAACCTGCTCACAACTATTTCAAGGGTAGCTGTGAAGATGTCAGGGCCAGGTTCTTCTCGGTAGGACAGATGTAGCAAGGGCAATGGACACATATTTCAGACATTATGAAGTTTTCACTCTCAGGGAGATGAAGGACAGGAACATGTTTACTGTACCAATTATGGGACCTCCATCTCTGGATATATGTGAGGTTTGGCTACACCAAGACTTGGCCTACCCAGTCAAATTCTGACTGTAGTTCTGCTTGAAACAGGGTGCTGTATTAGATGATAATCAGAGTCCCTGCCAGCCAAGATAGTTCTGTGTTTCTCAGCTTTGAAGGCTGATACTTCTATTTCAGAATTAAAGAAAGAATTGTGAGCTGCAAAACTTTGTTTCTTAACCAGTCAGGTGAGCAAATGTAATATACCAATTCCATAATCTTTCCTTTAGTGATGAAGCTTAGCTTGAGCTGCTTTCAGCAGTATCATGTAGCACTCTTCCAACAGTTCTATTTTTGATTACTGTCTTCTTTTGGATCTCAAGTCAGACAGACTTTTGTAAATGGATATGAAACTCCAGTGGTTTCCTCTGGTGGTTTATCCAGTTGCTTCTGGTTTATACTGATGTAGATGATAACTGTAGGGATTTGCTCCTTATTGAACTCAGTGGATATAAAATCAGTGCTAATGTGTCAGCATAGATTTCATGATCATGCTTTCTATTACATAGGATTGCATGGCTATCA
This sequence comes from Thryothorus ludovicianus, assembly GCA_013397245.1. Lineage (NCBI taxonomy): Eukaryota > Metazoa > Chordata > Aves > Passeriformes > Certhiidae > Thryothorus > Thryothorus ludovicianus. The sequence goes on from VZTB01007291.1 coordinate 320,384, forward strand.
AGGGGTCGGAATTAAAGATTTTTGCTTTTTATACCCTTGTGATAAAAACTACTATTTTAGGAATGCTGGTGGAAATAGTTTCCCCATCTAAGAAACAGATTTATTTTTTCTTAAATTTGGACAGTCAACAAATATTTAGACCTCTTAATTGAAAAAGAAGATGAGCTTTCACTCTGTGCTCTTGTTCTACTGAATACCTGTTCTAAATAATTAAATTGTTTTGTAGAGACTGTATGACATACGTATGAGACGTATGTTAAGTTCAACAGGCAATCATTATAAGTGACAGAAATATACACTATAATAGTACAAGGATGTATCTCAAGGAAAAGAGAAAAGAGTATTTGAAAGATCTATTCTGTAAACTTATTTTTAAAAAAAGATATACTTAATATAATTGTGGAAAGCAGCAAACTTTTTTCCTTCTTAGTAAGTTGTGTACTTTCACGGCAATAAAAAGAAGCATAATAAGAACATATGGAACGTGGACTTTCAAAAAGAAACAGTTGGCAGAACTGTGCTTCAGATTGCTGTCAGAATATCAGCCTTTCGGCAAGCTTGGAGTGGAACAGATGGGAAAAGTCAAAACTGGTAATAGTTTTCCACAGTTAACACAGGAGAGCAAGTTAGCAATCTAACTCATCCTTGGCATAATATAATTGCCTTTTCATCTTTTATTTTAATGGTATTTATGTCTAGGGTCTTATCCTCTCTATTTCTACGTTAAGGCCAGACTCTCCATAGAGTACACACGTGCTGGGGCTGATGCACCAGATTGTGAGGGCTGAGGGAGGACATGAGGTTTACCTGGAGCACTGGGTCCCATTCCATCCACACTGCCTGGAATGGAAAGCCATGTGATGAATGGGAATGGGATGAATGGCTGTGCCAGGCCCTATATCCATAGGGTGCCTAGCTGTGACACTATAGCAATTTGGATTTCAGAAGTCTTTTTCCTCAGAACTTCAGTGAGATTTCCTATGGACTTAAGGACTGTGCACATGCTTCAGTTCATTGAGTTTTGTGCATTGCTGGAATGATGATGCATCTCTGTATAGAAGTGACTTCACAGGTTTTCAGCACTCTACAAATACAACTTGAATAGATTTAACCTTAAAATGGTGATAATAATACAGTTCCTACTTGTTAATATCATCCCATATGTATGTAGGGCTAGGCTCTTGGGTCTTGGAGAAGGGGAAGAATCTATGCTCTTGCACACATTAAATGCTAAAACCTTTGCAGTGATGTCAATGGAAGCTTGGGATAATAAATATTATATGAAATTCGGTGTTCTTTAATAGATGGAAGTTTTCTGGAATAGTGATGGCATTGAGGATAAGGGGATGATATTATGACAATCAATGAGCAATCAGGGTCATACTCTAACTTTGTGTAGGAGCTCTGTGTGCTGTGTAATTTTAACCATCAAAACATCTAATTTGAACTAGTAAGTAATAGGACAGTTCAATGCATAGCATCTGCATTGCCTTGCTTATGTTATTTTCTGAAATGTCTGTGGAATCAGCAGGCATGCTGTGGCTGCTGTGAATATTGTGGGGCAACTTGGAAGAATAAAGAGGGCATCCTCGTCCTTCTCCACCTTTTTCTGCTGCTGTGCAACATGGATTTTAAAGTTTTCCTGTCACAGTGATGCTATGTTTCTAATTATGAATGTACTTCCTAGGAAATAACAGTGGATTAGGTTTTATTTAAGTCTATATATTTTTCAAAGTAATTTCTGCTAAATAGGTTGAATTTCAGAAATGCCATTTAGGAGGTAAATATCAGAAGATTTTATGAGAAATCTGTGATTTTAAGAACATGAATAATCATAGTGTCATCGCAAAGAAATAAGGCCACGTGGCAATATGTGAATTGAAGAATGAAACTCAGAAGATGATGGCTTTATGAAATAACAAAGAATATATTAAAACATGCTCTTAGGGAGGGTTCACAATCTGAGCCTGACCTTGAAAAAAAGTAATTCAAATTGTTTCAACATTTCTAAAAGAGACACAGGAAAGGAAATCACAGATTGCTAAAAGCCAGAATAGGCTTCAAAATCTAAGTTTCTAATGCTATATTTGTTTAATATTTTACATTACGCTTGGTTCTTTTGGAAACTTAGTTTACTGTTCTATTACTATGTAGATTATTTTAAAAATAATTTATTTAACCAAGAATCTCTTACAAAGTACGTGAGGAATGACTTGCTAGACAGTCCCAGAAAAATAATTCTCAAAATATTTCAGTTACCAAAGTTTTGTTGCTGAAATGGATGTAGGAACAAACCTAACTCCCTGATTTTAGACATCTAAGTCAGATTTGAGGTGTGGAAAAAAATCTAAATACTCTGCATGACTACTTAAATGATAGGAATTGTTTTTCCTTTTGCAGTCTGAAGATAAAAATACCTTTAATTTATACTGAAGGCAACTATAATAACAACTGGGAACATAGCCTAGTTCATACATTTATACCTTTCTATTACATTTCAAACTCTTGCATTTTAACTCAGTTTCTTGAACAAATTGAAATGAACAGATCTCAAAGGAAATGAAATATGAATGGAAAAAGTAGATCCCTGCCAAATCTGGTCAAACTGCAAAATTGGCTCAAGCAATAATCTGGAATGGTCAGCTGAGTCCAGACATTGGAGTTGGGAGCTTTCTGCCTCTGCTGTCAAACAGTTCAGTGTAGCTCCTTGTTTTTATTTGTTTGGGATAAAATACCTGGTGGGAAAAGGTGGTGAGAGCAAGAGCTTAATGATCCTGGAAGGAGAGTCTGAAATGAGAGCAAGACTGGAAATCAGTGTGGGTCTGGGGGCTGGAACAAGCTGGGGAGAAGAGAGAGTGACGTGCTTTTTTGGTGTGCTGAGGAAGGACTAGGGAGGAATAATATATTATCAAGTACTTAAAACTCTCTATTAATGCCTATTGAAAAGGGAGGTGAAATGATTTTTTTCAGATTAATCTAATTCTGCAATTTCTAGTTGTTTGCTCAATGCCACAGCTTTGTTTTTCTTTTAACATATTTTATGTGAGTGTTTCATGTGAATTATTTTTTAATATATGGAAAGGTTATTTTAAGTTCTTTTAAATTCAAATTACACCAAAGCTGGGTTGAATGTCTGGTTTCAATTGAAAGGGAGTAAAAGATAGTAAACAAATGAAATTTAAATATACATTTTAGTGGAATAGCTTTCCTAATAAGGTTTATTTCACACATTACTGTTTCCCTGAACTTTTTAAGATAGCATAAACAGACAAGCCACACAGTAAGGGAATTTTGCCCTTAAAAATAAGCAAAAAATCTTTTCTCAGTAGGCTTGCAAAAATGGTATTTAAAAACCTCACTTCTTCCCTGTGTTTTTAAAGGCTAAAACACCAGACATGGATCTGATTCTGATCATTTATGAGCTAATTGCTGCACTTTGTACGGAAATAGCTCTCTGGGATTAAAATTTCTGGTTGCAGCTGTGGATAGAGAAATTCAGAATATTAATGAAGAAAAGATTTTTGTTATATTGAGTATTTTTATTCAGTTTTTTGTATTCTATCCTTTCCCAGTATAAACTGCAAGAGAAATAGAGAATGACAACAAAAATGGAGAAATTCTATTTGATTATTTTTTAATCTTTCTTAAGCCAAATGGAGGAGAAAAAGATATACATTATTATTATTGCACATTAAATGCAACTTTACCAGTTTAATATCATTGAAATAACTGGAAGATATGAATGGGAAACAGCAGAAGACAAAAGCCCTGCAAAGCTGAGGCCAGCTTTTCATAAGGGGTATTTTGTCCTTTTTAAGTACAATGTGTAATGCAAATTAAGCCAATTATTTGGAAAGATATGCAAAGAGTGTTAAATTAATTTCCTTTTGTTCTTCAAAGTATTTCTTGGTCAGTGCTGCTTACCTAAAATCTCTGAACCTCTGTAGGTTTTTTTTTTTTATTTCTTTGTGTGTGTCTCTGTGAGCAGGGACTTCAGGCTTCCAGTGCCAGAGCTCAGCCTCAGCAGCCATCCACAAACCAACCATTCACCTTCAACTGGAAATACTGCTGCTGCTGCTGAGGACATTTGGATTAAAACTTGTGGAACCTGGCTAAGGCACCTTGCAGGAAGAAGAAAATCTCTGAAATCTAGTATTTCCTCTTGACCTTATTCCTGTGACAGAGGAAATTCTTCCTCTCAGCACCATGAGTTGTCCCTGAGGCATTTGATTTACAGCTGATTTCCAGATCTGCAGATTATTACAGCCACTTCTCCAAGGTGCTCCTCACATCCATGCAGGAACAGCCAGGAGCAGACTCCCCTACCAGTGTTGGCCCTACCAGTGGCAAAAAGTTTTCCTGGGGTCTCCTTAGATCAGGGCAGGAGCTGGGATGACAGACCTTGTTATGCTACATCTTGAAGACCACATCCTACTTCCTAAAACATCTTTCCCTAAGAAGTGGAATGAAATTACCGCTGGGATGCTTTTTAGTTCCATCACTTGACTTAAAAGAAATCTTTCTGAAAACATACTTCTCAAAGGAAAAAAATGAAAAGGAACATTATTTCAAATTTGTGACTCAGTGTTATTGGTGTGAGACTTCAACCATCAATAAACAGGCTGAGAAAATAGAAAAATTGCAGTTGACAGAGCTGTAAAATATTCCACGAGTAAATAAACATATCTGAAAGGCATTTTTTTTTTCTCTTCAATTTTGTCTTAAAAAGAAAATGAAGAAATATCTAAGTGGCATTAAGCATAATAATTTTGCTTGGGATAACAGTTTTTCCTGTAGGAAGATGTTTCCATGACAGTGATTTGTCTGCTGAAATGCATATAATTTCTCTGCATCTCTTTGGGTGTTTAATATTGACAGAAATGAGTTTGGCTGAGCTAGGGCTGTGTAATGGAATACAACAAATACATCACAACTTGCTCACAAAGAGTGTAGTGGGCAGCTGGACCACATGCTTGCTTCCCCATTGTGCAGCAGCCGAGTGCTGCACACCAAAAGTTAGAAAATAGAGGCCTTGTCTGTCCACACAGTTATTAGAAAAATCACAGAAACAGAACCACAGCACTCAGTTCATGAATTAAGCAAAATAGTTTAAATCTACTTTGGAATGCCATTTTTCTGTACTAAAGCACTTTTTGCATGCATTTAATTTTACTATGAATACTCCCATTGATTCCAATGGGACTCTCAGATGCAAAAGCTTGTAGAATTTTGCAGGATTAGCCCTTTCTCAGTAGAATTATTTCTCAATAAGGATGGGAGTGGGTCTAATTTATCCAAGAAGTACTTATCAGATAAGGTGATATAGAGAACCATATTTCTAAACATAATGTTCTGAGAATCTAAACTTCAGCCTAAATTTGGAATAAGTGTGTGCCACACTGTACCTCAAAGGCTCCACAGGTCTGGTTGTCTGAATGTTATAATGATCCACATCTTAATTGATTTAAGATGCAGTGATGTTTGCCTTGGAAACAATGCTCTTTTAGGGAAAATCTGTCTCTCTACATCATATCAGTGTGTCTATATGCATGAGATCACTCTGTCTCTATATAAATATAGATTAATAGACAGATTCATGGATTCCTTTTTTTTTTTTTTTTTTTTTTTTTTTTGACTCAGTAAATATTTCTCTCTACAAACAGCTGCACTGGCACAACATAGATGTGCTGTGGTGGGAACTCCTTAAGACAGAAGTGCAACCACAGCTTCTCCATTACAAAACCCACAGCTTCAATGTCACCATGCCTGTCTTTAAGGGGCCTGAGCCCGGGGTGATACTCTGATGTTTACTGAAAAGCCTCAAGTCTTGCAAAGGTGAAGAGTTGGATGGTTAGGACTGTAAAGTCTAACACCCACTGATGACTTCAGATCATACCCAGGTCACCCACTGGGAAATGGAAAGCAGAAGAGTTTCTACGTTTTGTTGGAGGCAAGTTTTTAATGAAACAATAGTAGCAAAACATGCAATACCAAAACAGAAAATAAATTGGTTCAAGGCAAAATGATTAATATCTGAACCTGCAGCAGGTTATCAAGTGATAATTTATTATTTTTAATAAATAACTTTAAAATGTAAATAAGTAGAAGAGAAAAAGTGAATGTGATTTCAAATGTTTTATAGAAATACACTAAGGGATATTAGAAAGAAAATGAACTAGCAGAAGAAAAAACTTCCCACACACTGCAATTGCCTTTTAAGAAGAAAAGAAAAGCAAAAGTGGTATCACAGTAGCTAAAATATATCATCTTTCTCTGTAAAGCATTATTATGTAAATTTGTTACAGGGATCAGTGACAATTTGTAACTAACTTTTGAGGAACAAAGAATATCCATTTAAATATTCCATTGCTGCTGATAAAAATCAGGTAAGGGGATCCTGGGAAATTAGTACCTGATCTCTTTCCTTGCAGACAGAGAAGCAGAATTTCTCATACCTATGTGCTGTCAGTTTGATTGATGTAACTGTGGAGAGGAAATTCATGCTTAGTTTGCTTAGCAGTTGTTGTTTATTAAGAATTGATAATGGTATGCCATGACAGGTCTAGCTCTATTGTGGTAGCTGCAGATCTTTCCAAAAAGCTGACATTTACAGAGTAAAAAATAACTATAAACAATCAATAATTATTATATGGCAGAAATCTAAAGCATATTTATTGTTTGCTTCTTCCCTGGAATGTCCTGTACTTTTGTGCTCGTGACTTTCCAGGTATGACATTTTGCACTTATTTCAAAGAAACTATTTCAAGACAGCAACTGCTTAAAAGCCATTGTGCTGCTGACTTAGGAAATTGCATCTTCAAAATATTATTAAACTGTTTTCAGTAGTTGGCTTAGCTTCGTTCTGTCTTTAGCTTGCTGTTATGAATAACTTGGTAACACAAAAAACAATGGCAAAAAAGACAGCCTGAATAGATCTCTGATTTTTTCTCTTGCTAACTTAAACTTAAAAAATTATAAGCTGCAACATAAAACAAAAGGAATCAAATATCCTAAAATGTATTTTAATGTAAAGCATAAACATTAAAAGAAAGGATAGCAAATAGCAAATATTTATTCACTGTTGTACATGTAACAAATCTAGCATGGAGAAATGACTGATCATACTCTCACACACACTTTCACTCTCACACATACTTGTTCACATCATAAATTAATGTGGAAGCCTTTCATTGGTGAAATGGGAGAGCCAGTTCTTTCCAAGCACATGCACCAGAGAAAGCATGGGTGTAACTAATTATGCAGTCCCTCCTGTCTCAGATGGGAAACGGATTAACTCTCCGTGTGCTGCCTTTTTCCTCTCCAGTGGGGTCAACTAACACTTTTCTACTTGAGATACATAATAAAAGGCTCTTAAATTAGAAATGTGAAAGAAAAGGCCTGTGCAATGTTATTTTTTAATGTAGCTACAGAATGAATGGATTTTTTTGTTGTAAATTGAAGCAATCAGCTGGATTAGATTAATGCAAAAAGAAGCATTTTAGAATGTTTTGTTAATATCAAAATAGTTATATGTGTTTGTATAATCATAAACTTGATCTTGGAAATGTTGTTCGTGTTTGTTGTAGGTGGTTTCCTTAGAAATGTATAAACATTACAAATGAAAATTTGAGCGATTTTCTTCTTTCAGTGTCACTTCTGTTTTGGAATGAGTAGAAAATATCCTTTCACTGTGTGGATTTTTTTTCATATTTAGTAAGGTTTTATTTAATAGGCAGCTATATTATAATTTAAATAGTAATTTATTTAAATATTAGTTCAATCATAATTTAATTTAATATATCTTAATTTCTTTCTATATTATAGTAATATTTATATAAAAGAATATATAAGGAAATTATTTTGTACAAGTAATTAAATATGTGAAGATTTTCTGTGAAATTATTGTATTCAAATCAGACCATTTCTATTTATTTGAGTGGTCATGACTTTAAAAAGAACACTTATGCTCTGTAGTATGTGTATGTGCTTCTACACATTTAATTAAAGAGACTGGAATTAATTTTTGTATCAAATGTTATATTTGCCAAAATGTAATATTTTTTCAGATAAACTGCTAAGAAAAACAAACAAAAAATTAAACTCTTGTTACACATGTATTATATCAGTAATTCTTGTTTAACATCTCCATGAATCTGAGAAAGCAAGTGTAAACTGGAAGTGAGTTTTTCATGTAAAAGTTGTAGTTCCTGAGCTACAGTATATCAACTGTGTGATTCCTCAAGCCTCTCCTGTGTGGTTCTTTTTTGCACACTATTATTTTGCATACAATATTTTCATGTTCATTAAAACAGGCAGTGTGAGATGTGAATAACACTTTAGCCTGTGGGTTAAGACACCTGGTTCCAGTCCTTGGTATGGAAAATGTTTAATTACTCATGCAAATGAAACAGTTTCTAAAGGAAATGCTGAGGAAGACCATTGGGAGGCTTTGCAGCTGCTGGTCCCACAGTGAACAGGTATCTTTCTATGGACATTTTGTGTGGCAGCTTTCAGTACAACTTGCTCTGGAAAGTCAATTTTCTAGAGCTATGAGAAGTTCTCCAGAAATTCATACACAGTTACTGAATCTCTTCAGTTTTGATTTAAGAGGAGCAAAGAGTTTATGTTTGTGCTTATATATTATGTGAGAGAACTGTCCTTTCTCTGTTTTCTTTTTTTTTCATGGTAATGGAAAGAAGAGTAAGAGTTACTCTAAAGTTATCTGGAATGGGAATCTAAAGCAGATGCACTGCTTTTTCTCATTGGATCTACCTGTCTTTATTAAATATCAATTTGATTGATGAGAATCTGTGCCTCAAATTAGGCAGCATGACTACCCCTGCTATTGTGGCAATCAGCCTTTCCAATGCACAAGTGTAGTTGTGGGAAGGGGTTGCATATTCAGTTCACTAAGAACTGAGCAGAATAAATGCCCAATGGGCACATACAGATGAACAGGATGCTTCCATGCTTTTGATAAGTACCTCCTATTAAGCTCTTTTTTGCCCCTTGCCCTAAGAAAATCTTTAACTTCTCTTTGCATGAATACTTAAAAAAATTCCAGACACAAAGAACCCAGCCAACAACAACACAACAGCAACTGCAACAAAAGAGACAGAGACAGAAGAGAGAGAGAAAGAGAGAGAGAGAGACAGAGAGATATCACCTTTCTCTATTCCTGAGTCTGCCTGTATTGGAAATACACAGGGCTGTTTACTGATAACTTTGAGCTCTTGATTACAGTAAAATCTTTCTAGCATTTTCATTTCTATGGTCTTTGATGAACTAGATTCTGTGACTGGACTTTTCAGAGAAATCAGGAACATAAGACTGAAAAAGACCAGTAGGAACACAGGAGAGGACAAAAATATTTCATGATGAGCATGTTTCTTTGATGTTACTTTCAAAGTATTTAAGGAAAGACTTCCCTTTTTAATTACTTACCTGCTACAATGAACTGTGATAAAGTGCTATGACAGATAGCAAAGCATATTTAAGGGGTTAGAACAAGGCAGAGACTGTGTGAATAACATCACTTCCATATCCATTCCTTCTGAAGAATTTGGCAGCTCTCGAACTGCAATCGTTTTGGCCTCGCAGAAGAGCGTTTCAGGAATAGTTGGAAAACACCGCTATCTTGTGGTTTAAGGGAGAACAACAACTGGAAAAGGCTTATTTCTTCACCTCCCTGTTAGGTCAGATTTTATACCAAAAATACTAATAAAAATATCTTGCATGAAATCTGGAATATTAATAAAATGGGATTTTAAAAACCCTATTGGACTTGGGATGACTGAAGAACTCCAGATAAACTGAGTTTTCCTCTGGGTGTGACTTTTGTGTTACAATCCTAAATTCAAAATGTCACTGTTAAGTTTTTAAATTTAGAAATTAAATACTCATCTGGCTTTATACTGTTTGAGCATGCTGACTGGACACAAGCAGCACCCATTGGGGCACGTTATTTGGAATTTCCTGAGAATATTTGTGAATGCTAGTTCATTGCAGGTTTTGGCTAAGACAGGTACTTTAGATTTTTAGAACTTATTTGCACTTTATTTTAGAAAGGTCAGGCCTTTAGTGTCAGATTTCTAGTGCCAAGGGACCAGATTATCTTATTTGATCTTAGCTAATAACTTTTATCCCTCGTACATCCTGTGATCTCCTGCCAACTGATCTTGTACCTGCTTGAAAATGAAGTTTCAACTGACTGTCATAGTATGTGGCTGAGGTCTTTGTGATGCATTTCGACTGACTTCAGTGGAATTCAATGCAGTTTGGTAGAATCCAACAATGTAGGTGTTAATTCTGTTTGGTAGTTCCCAGAAGAATCTCCTATCAAGGAAAAACGTACAATCAATTTCTATCCACTCTATCTGGTATTAGCTATGAATTTTTTTTCATAGAATCCTGGAATGGTTTGGGTTGGAAGGGACCTTACAGGTCATCTTGTTTCCAACTTCCCTGCTGTGGGCTGGGACATCTCTCACCAGATCACATTGCCCAGAGTTCCATCCAACCTGGCCTTGAATGCTTCTGGGGATAGGACAACCTGTTTGAGTGCCTCACCACCCTAACAGTAAAAAATGTACCTAAAGTAAGGAATTTCTACCTAAATAAAGAATGATTCTGTCATAATTATGCCTATTGTTTCACTCTGTAATATCTGTCTTATGTGACTGATAATCTGTTCTCTCTGAATCCCAGTAAAGCCTTCAATCCACAAAATTACTTGCTTAGTTTACTAATATCTTGATCTCAAGAGAAAATAGACATTTTGGGGACAGTGATATTTTTCAAAATGAGATATTCTAATTTACTAGTATTATCATAATTTGTTTGAGAGTATTCTCACTGTCATGTTGCAGTACTTAACATTTAAAGAAAAATATTATTTTTTTCTTCTTATACCTGACATACTTTTTTTTCTCCTAGATATAAAAATTCTCAACTCAAATAAGATAACTTTTGATTCATTCCTTATACCGATCACACTAATCTACAAAGTATAGCATTAATGAGATAAGAATCCAAGTCATAAAGCATTAAAATCTTTAAGTCATAGAACACAGATCAAACTCTAAAACTACGACACGAAACTTAAACTATTATTCTCAGAATGTAGATAGTATCAAGTAAAAAAGATACAAGGACTGTGTTGCCAGAAAGGAAATAGTATACCAGGGAGTAAGGAGCGCCTGCTTTGCATTAAATCCTTCAGCATGGGATATTTGACAGAATTTGTGTTGGCAAGGTTAATTGTACGAGATTCTTAGTGTTTTATGGCTGAAAAATTGCTGTGATCCTTAAATACAGATGGAAGGAAAAACTAGTAGAAGAAACAGAAAAACATGTGGTCATGTGCTATACTGTTATAGAAGATGGGATCTCTTAAGAACTTCATTCCATGACTGGCTTCTTCCCTCCTCACCAAACGTCAAATATGCAAAACCAGAACAGATAGGAGTTCTGGCAACAAGTTTTGCTTGTAAATAGGTCAGGAGTGGATTGGAAGAGTTTTGCTTGAAGAACCCCTGCTGTTTATGCACATTTCTTCATTTTGATTCCTCCCAGCTCATCTCATTTTGTCATCTCAGAGTTTGACACCTATATTAGAAATGAATGGTATTCTCTCTCATAAAACCAAAATTGATTACATTTTTTAGCTGCAGCAATTCTTTGTCTATTCTGGAGAGCACCCTAGGCCCTTAGGACTAGCTGTGCACATGACCTGTGCTCTAGTACTGAGCTCTTGGTTAAAGTTTGTCTGCTTATCTAAAAGCCATCCAACAGCTTTGCTTTCTTCCTCATTCCCCAGTATGTAAAATATACTAAACCTTACCTCCCAATATTAAATTCTTTCATATCCCTTAATTCTTAACACCTTTTCAAAGCACTGGCCATCCTGGGTGCTGGACATCGTGATGTGAATGGTTCAACAGAGGGGTTCTAGTCAGTCATGTCAAGCAAACTGAGTTAATGACAGATTTTGTCCAAGGTTAGTGCACTTGGTGTGTGGATGTGGCACTTCAGGATGTGGTTTAGTGGAGAACAGGGCAGTATTGGTTAACAGTTGGACCCTATAATCTTAGGGGTGTTTTCCACAGTTAATGATTCTATGATTATGAACTGTGCAATATATCAAAATGAGTACAAACATCCTTTCCTGACAGAAGTGTTGACGCTTCTTTCTTATAAATTATCCTTGTACTCTATTTAAATGGAAGTGATATAAAATAGGACTTACTAAGGGTTAAATTCATCCTTTAAAATACTCCAGCATGTTCTCTTGGCTTGTTTAATCTTTGTAAAATAGATTAATAATATATTATTTTTTGCCTTTGGACTCATTAGTTAGACAGTTTTAGCATATAGGCCTCTATATGCTAAAGCTTAGCTGCCTAAATGTACTGCTTTTCAGATTAAATCTCCTCTAAACTTGTCTGTCCAAAGAAGCAAACCTAAAGTACCAAGTCACTGGTACAATACTTCGTAAAAATTTGATAGACCTCTTGGTAACATTTACTGTCTGTGGTGCAGTTTCTATGGTAGCAGCCTCTTGGCTGTTTCGTTGCTGCTTTCCAGACTGGATCTGTATAAAGCAGATGGCAAGTGGGTTGACATTTCAGTTTGAGTCATGCCAATTGCAATTGACAGCCTCATGTTAAGTGTGCTAATCCTTAATTGGAAAGTATATCCCATTTGGACTACTGAATTTGCTGAGCTTTCATTGAAGAAGACTCTCAGCAAACCTGTTGTAATCTATTAGGATAAAGCAGACTACAGAAGCAGGGTAAATTTTCTCTTGAAAAAGATTCATTGGGAGGAACTACTATGATACTTGAGAAAGGAGTTGTTTTTTGTTTTATTGAGTGGTATTTGTTGTAGGGAGTTGTTTTGTGGGGATTTCAAAATTATTATTTTAGTTTATTTTTGTTTTGTTGTTGTTTTAAGGAAGAATGCCTTTTTGGACTTGAGGACAGTGTTTAATGAGGCCATAGGCATGCTGGATGAACTTCAAAATCCTGAAAGTTTGGCTTATGTTAACACCTTGGGTTTTTGAAAGTGGGCTCAAAGCCATACATCCAGAAGGCCAAGGAATCCTAAAGAGGATACTGCTGCTGCTCAGAGAACTGATAATTCTAAATAATAGGCTGCATCCTATCTTCACATATTATCACTAGGGAAAATTAATACTTGTTTAAGTAGAAGACATTGAATCATATGCTTATATAGTTGCTAGAAAAAAAATATACAGCAGGATTTTTTCCCCCTTTCTTTCCTATGAAGACTCTTGAAGGACAGATAGGATAAATTGACTCAAATGGAAAACTTAATTGTAATGAAATTTCTTTTTTGCAATTTGAATGGAAAATTGAAACAGAATCTGGGATGTTCTTAAGGGATCAGATGATCTTCTGCAGTTTAATCATCTTAAGTTCTTCTTTACATCTCTCACTTAGAATCTTGTCCAGATGAGAGGCTGGAGAAGATAAGGGAATGCTTTGAAAGCACTTGAATTTTCTCATTTGAAATGAAATATTTATTTTGAATGTTCAATGAATTTCATAAGGTACATGGTAAAATCCAAGACTTTAAATCTCTGAAATAATTCATGAGGGCAGGATAGGAATGCTGGAAACAGTATGAGCCATATTTTGGCTAAAGCTGGAATTGAAGGAATTTTGCATTATTCTAGGAGTTTTTTATAATCAACACTCAGTTTTCTACAGGGCTCTGCTAACCCAGCTACAGAGAGAGGGTGGCACATAACTGACATGCCTAAGGCATAAAAAACCCTCGTTGTTAAAATACTGTGGCAAAATTTGGCTTGTTGCTTGTGCAGACCTAGCAAGAGATTTAAAAGGTCTACCACTCCATTTACACTTTCTGCTCTGGACTGTGTATTTTCTGATTTTTGTGATGCTGTGATTGCTGCATGTCTGGCAAATTTTTCTCATCCATACTTTGGCTGTATCCATGCTGGCTCTGCATAGTGTTTCTCTTCTCTGGGCTAGAATAAGCCATATGGATTAAAGTCTGTGGTTTGGCAGACAAAACCTATGAAAACCTATGTTTCTTGCCAATGCAATATAATATGTCTATTAAATAGTCCTGGTGTTAGATAAAAGGACAGTGTAATACCCCTTTCATCTCAGACTGTTATGAAGGTACACTTCAAGTTTCCTTGGTTCCTGTAACTGCTACATGGAAGCCAGGAGTCAGAGAAGTCATGATGCCACACAGGGGCCATTTGAATTCCCATTTTTCAGGCAGCCCAACAGCTGATGGGTCTATAGATATAAGGTTACGAGGGTTACATGCCTCTTGTCCTTTATCCTGTGGTGTCTGCAAGTGTAGGTAGCCTTGAAGATTATGAGCAGATTATTTAAAGATCTCAGCCCGCCATAGTCTGGACTACAGACACAAATGTCTGAGTGTGGACAGGATCAGCTGGTAGTTTCATGGGAAACACCAAAGATGCAAATCAAAAGACATGCATTTTTTATTAAGCAAATGAAGCTTGGGCCTCTGTGGCTACCTTTCCTGAGTTCAATCTCTATATTTAACCATCCACAAAAGAGAATTAAATTACATATATGCTATGCATAACTTACAGATGAGCAGAATGAGTCCTATACAAAAGTATTTACCATTGTGACTGCAGCTGCAGAACTGGGCACATTTTCAGCTTTCAGATGAAAAGAAACATGGCTGGAAAAATAAATGAAACCTGGCTGAAGTCCTTTGCAGAGGAATGCTTCAGTAATCTGGTTTGGTTCATATTTTTTCTACTTTGTTCTACTCCAGACACTTGCTGGAGAAGAACTTAACAATTCTGTATTCTTAGAGAGATTTGGTATCATATTTCTATCTGTTTTAATTGTTTTGTGTGCAATCTTGTTCTACAGGTGCTATGTGAACAGAAATGATAGATAATCAGTAAAAAGTGTTAAGGAAGTCCCTGAAAATGGTGAATTCTAACTTAATCTTTTTACGTAACAAAGAATTAAATTACTTAAATATTTTAATTGGTACAGATAATTAGACCAGACAATATTTAAGCTTTCAGAGGATTTATATTTTTGATGAATAAGTATTATATGCTAAACTAGTTCTGAAGACAAATTGTTCTATTCACATAAAAATGTAGTAGCTACATAATTTGTAGCTTGTGGACATGTTAGGGATCTGAAGGAACCACGGAATCTCAGGGAATCTCATTACTTATTTTGAATTTCATCCCCACCTTTGATCGTATTTTTAATATTGTAATTACTATTTAGATTATAGTCCAGTAGATTCTAAGAAATATTCAGTGGGTTAATTATTATGTAGGTGCATAATTTTATCTCCCTAGAACAAGTTTTGAAACAGAACAATGACTTCTATGCAGTAAAGAACTGGAATCTGAAATCATCTTTTGCACCTGCTAGCAAAACCATAAAAGACTTAAGCAGCACATGTCAAATTATTTTGTAACACTGTATACATATGATTTTATTTACCCATTTTGTTCAGTAAGGGTTGTTGTTTCATTAAAAAATCTTCAGTAAATTCATTTTTTGTATACCTTAAGGTGAAATCTAGAAATTAAGGCGCACATTTTAGTTTAGAGGTGCAAGTCCATATAAAGACCTTAGTATATGGAAGCTGCATCTAGAGCATGACCAGTGCCCAGTGGATGTGATGAAAGATTTGTACCAAGAACAGCCAAAACCATAGAAGTTGACAAGAACAAAAGTTCAAGGACTGCTTTGAACTTCCTAACACTTTGGACTTAAAGGAACAGATTCTTCATGGCCTCTGAAGGGACCAGCACGCTCAGAACTCTCTGAACAATCTCAGACTGGTGAGATTCTGTTACTAGCACACCACTGTTCAGAATTTCCCAGCTGTATATTTACTTTGCAATGCTCACCTGTTAGTAGACAGCTTATATTTGTCTTGATTGCTGAATATTCACTTGTCCAGTATCCTAATGTAGGACTTTGGCACTAGCCAGAAGTCTGTTTCAGATTTAATTTTAAGTAAGTATGTTAAAAGGTATCAAATACAGGTATCTAACCATCAAGGGTGAAATATCCTATATGACGGACAGATTGGAAAAGTTTAAAAGGAAGGTTTTGTAAACAGATCCCTTCTCTGCTCTGCTCACTCCTGGTAGAGTATTTTTTACCCTGATTCATAGGTAAGAAAATTTCTCTGACTTCTATGGCTGCAGCAAACTACATATAGCCCTGTCTCTGATCTTGGGAAAATTTTCTTCTTCCTGTTTTTTTTGACTCTGGGCTTCCTCTCTTTACAAGCAAGTTCCCTGGTACGCTCAGAGAAATGACGAGTTTTGCTCTCAGCCTTTTTTCTGTCTGCCAAGAGAGAAGTTTCTCTCAGCTTTGGTGTGTTTAGTAGTTTGTGGGGCTAGACCCCTCTCGAGGGTCTGCCTGACTTATGATGAAATGATCAGAGTAGCTTCTTCCTTGCTGTCCTATTGTACCATTTTTAAACAAAACATAAAGTATGAATTGCAAATAAACCAAGATACCAGGTTTAGCACCCCTCTATATTCACTGCCAGACACACAGATTTTAACTGAGGACCAACTGGCATCATTCAGTCAAATTCCAGTGTGTTTCCTCCTTGCAGTGTATTCTTTCATTTTAAATGCAAATATGTTTATAACTTTTGAACATCTGTAACCTCTGAAAAACCGTTTTTGTGTTAGTTTGCTCAACAGAAACACCTGGAATTTCATCACTCAGTCATGCATGGCTTGCCACTCCTATACTCGTGTGATCCTGCTGAGGGGAGGTGTGGCTCTCCAAAGGTGTACTCTGGCAGAGAGGCAAAGTAAGGGGTTAGTTAGAAAGCTGTAGTTTGACATGTTTCAAAATATTGACATGGTTCATAGTTTCACCTGTTTTCCCACATTTCAGAAACTGGCACCTTTTTGTAGCTATGTTTGAGTGCGTGTCTGGTTTTAGCAATCCTCTGCAATCCCTGGCCAGGACTTTCCACAGCCTGCCCACAGCCCAGGATTCCATTCAGTCCCCTGAAGCTGACAGTCCCTGCCCCAGTGACACTACAGGAGGGTTGGTGGCCAGCCCATCCCAGCCCTGCCTGCCCATGAGTCCTGCTGAATCCAGGGGCTGTGGCCATGGCCATGTCCAAGGGCTGGGTCAGAGCCTGAGGCTGCCCAGCTCCCTGCTGGGGCACTGGGAAGGAAATGCCAGCTTGGCAGGCACGCTGTGGATTGCTTTGCAGAGTTTGTGTAAGTTATTTAATGTCATTAATGACTAGGCGAAATTTTGTGAAAGTGCACAAGAATTATTCACAGCTAATATTATCTTGACTATGTTGTATTATTTTATGTGTGCTTTTGTATGTGCATATGCATAATATACACAACATTTTTAGGCATTTTGTAGTGGTAATTGTATCTTTAACCAACTAATTTGTAACGAACATGCTTAAACAACAGTAAGCCCTGCTATAGAATATAAACAGATGTTGTTTCCACCTGCAGCTCAAATACTGGGATATGTTTCAATACTTTGGGTATTCCTGTGTGTCAGCACATACTAGGAGCAATACTCCTAAAAATATTCATTGTTTTGTCAAAACCCACAGTTAAAACAACTAAAACTGAATAGCAATTAAGACAATTTATTCTGGTGGTGGAAACATTTTGCACTGTAGTTATAGAATTTTACAAATGCTTCCTTAATACTTTGTCAGTTCCTGCCAGGTAGAAGTTGGATAGAAATTCCACTAGAAATGTACTAGAATTAAAATCTGCATGGAAGAAACTTTTCCTTGTATGGGAAAAAGGATTCTGATAGGAAAAAAAAATCAATTGCTTTTTCCTAGTCAGAATGTTGATTTCATACTAGGGAGATTTTCTATGTGCAAATTATTTTTAAAGAAATGTTTTAAGTCTCCTGCTGCTTCATTGTCATTCTTGAATTTGATTAAACTTATGCAAATAAAGGCACCATGGATTAATATATTAGCTGAAAAACAATGCAGTAATATCAAAGATCTTTTGTCTCAGTGGAAAGGATGGAAATCAAAGAGACCATGAAACAGAACATGAACTAGGGGAGAAAGTCATAATAGAAATTGCAGAAAATATATGAGGAACCTAACTGGAATAAAAACTTGTCACCAGGAAAAAATGCTTATCATAACAAACTTTTCTTATGGCTATGCTTTCAAGGTTATTTCCTTAGTCCATTGTTCAGGTTTGTGTCACTAAACATTATTTACTTTCATATCCATTTATCTTTAACTTCTGAAGAAAGATTTATTTAAATAACAGTTCTACTATTGAAATTGTATGTGCACTTCACATGGAAGACATGGAAGAAGATGACCCCTGACCTTTCAAATGTTTTATTTCCATAAGCTTTCAGGCAGAATATGGGAGAAAGGAAGGGGAAGATGCTTAGATTGAAAAAATTACTTAGAATTCAATATACAATTCAGAGCAAAATATATTACAGTACATTTGGCTTCATCTTTGACTAAGATAATAAATCTAAGAAACTTCAGAGCCGAGCTTTCAAATTCTGAGTATATTTAAGACTGATGTTTTAGTTGCAGTTTCTTCCGTTATTAAAGTTGACTGATCACAAAGCCAAGTATTGCTGCAAAATAGATTTGCCATTTTGGATAAACTGTTTCCTTTAAAAAAAGCTGATTGTCCCCTAAAATTTGTACTACCATTTTAGTGTGAACACTCTCTCTGACTGTACTTTATCATAATAAGGCTTTAACTCTGCAGTTAGTGAAACAATGAAACATCTACTGGGGATTTATAGAGCACTCCCTCTTTAATTCCCTTCCCTGTGTCTTTCAGGCAAAGTTTTCAAGAGAAAGTGAGGGTATTTTTTTACATGTTTTTTGAGGTGTCTGTATTTGAGTATATGAATAGTATTTATGAATATGAGTGGAACATTCTCTCTATTGTTTGGACTATCTTTAGGATTGAATCTTCACCTAAAAAGAGATTTGGTCCCTAGCGAAGAAGTTGGGCTCTGTATCAGCATGAAGGACTGTTTTAGTTTCCTCTTACACTGTGTTTCAGAATTTTAAATAGGAAAAAGCATTCTCCTTCTAAACTAAGATTGTCCAAATATGAAAATTATATATTTATCATTACCTATCTCTTTGACTGTGCTGGCATTTTTAGTGGCAGTAACAACCATTGTGAGTAATAGCTATTCAACAAAAACTTGAAGAGTGAGGGTTTCCCAGCAGTATTGGAATAATTTTTATTCTCCACCCAGATATATGGATGCTTCTTATAGGATAGGCTTCTGCAGGAAATCAGTAGTTTGTTTTCAGATCACCTCCACTGAGATTTTGTAATTTGAAGTGATCCTTCAGGCCTCACTGTGGCTCATTCTTCTCTTGGCAACTGCCAAGGCTCTGTCCACGCAGAGTTCTGGAGCTGTGGTGGCTTTCCTCCTGCAGCCCAGCCTGGACAGTTACTGACCAGCATGCACCACTGTGTCTCATGATGCCATGGTGTTAAAATAGCTCCAAGCTGCTGAAGACCCCTCTTGCCTGTCCATATCCAAGCCATCTGGCTAGGCAAAACTGAAAGATCAGGAGGTCAGCATGGACGTTCAAATTACCCTTACTGAGTCTTTGGAGCCTCTCAGGCCCCAGCTGTCTGGGATCTCAGCCAGCACAGAACTCCTGTGAGAATTTTCTGCCCAGTGTAAAAGCCAAAGGTAGAAAAATTTTGTGTCCTGTCTGATCTCTTGATAATTCAAAAGGTAGTTGAAAACACCAAATTACTTATATATATATATATACAAAAGAAAAAAACCACTGGTTTCTAGATTAGTCATTGCTCATGGGAGGTCTGACTCCTGAACACTTAAGGCTTGGGGATGGTAATACTGCAATGTGCTTTCTGTTTCATACATAAAAACATACATAAAACTTGTATTCATGCAAAGTAATCAATGAAAAGTTACCCAGCTTGAAGCCTGTATTCAGAGTCTCAGTTGAAAGCTCAGATTGAACACTGGCAATTGTATTGTGCCTTTAAATGAAGTGTTGGAGATTACAGGGTAACACAAACTCTGCTATTCCCTGCTCCGAACATGACAATCTGGTTAATCTCTGTAGTTCCCATCTGAAGTTTCTCAAACTGGAGGGCAGACTGGGGGGCTATGAGACTGCAAAGGGGAGTGGCTGCTGTGCACAGTGAAGGACCTGAGGGACAGAAGCCAGCACACTAATGCCAGGTGTTAAGTAATGCTGTTAAACCTGCATAGACTAGTGTAAACCCGTTTATGTGACTTTGGGCTGCCAAGAGCTGGCTCTCAGCCTTGCCCCACTGCCCCTTCTGTATTATCTGTGTGACCTTTGTAGTGCTCACCATACCCACACTGTCCTCCATTGCACAGTACTGGTGTATGAAGACTCTCCCCTCCAAGCTGCTACTGAAATCTTCCTGTGTGAGGATGTGTGGAAAGAATTGAGTGATCAGACACCACTTTCCCTGATTTTAATATCTTTCAGTCTCCCCCTGATTCTGTTGTATTTATCAGTGTATTTATCTGAGGCTGTCCACAGTTAGGAATATGGTACCGTTTAAACACAAAGTTGTCCCAGAATAGCTGAAGTCTGGAAGAGTGAGAGGCTGACACTGTTTGGAAGAGCTCTCCTGGGAGCCTGAGACAACTGCTCTGGTGATGCATTTCACCATTTCCAAGACTCCTTCTCATCTTGACAGCTGGGCATGGGAGCTTGATGTTTTGCCATATCTGATCTTCACTGTTTTGGCTCTTAGTGTTAGAGCCCTGGTGCTTAAGACAATGTGCCTTGTTGTCAGTCTGTCGAGGAATTGCCCCACCTATGCTCTTAAACATACTGATATAGTGTTAGTAAATTTACTCAATCAGTAACATGTATGCACAAAAGCTGGTGTGTCTTGAACACCTTTCTTAGTATGAGACAGAGTGTCTTTTAGAAGCACCCACCTCTCTTTATTAACTTCAGAGGTAAGACTATTAGCTGTGAGTAACTGTCTCAACTTTGGTACAAAAGCTGAAATTAAAGAGCGCAAAATGGTGTAGGATGCCCACAGCAGATTGTTTTCTGGCCACGTAGGTCAACAAAGTGATATTGAACTTCTAGAATAGATAGGCAAATGAGAATATGACAGCTTGAATATCCAGTAAGGGAATTTCTTTTGTTTTGTCTTGGTTTGAGGTTCTTTTAGCTCTTGTGTTCCTCCTCACGAGTAGAGACAGCGACTCTATGAACAATTTGCAAGCATGAAATGAAAAAGGAAAACTACTGGTGCAAGAGAGCATGAACAATTGACCTATATAGGTCATTAGTCCTGACATTTGTTTGATCTCTTTCTTTATGCAAGCTCACTACAACTTGAAGAAAAGTTACTTATAAATGTTATTCAGGAAGGTAGAAGCCTATCTGAACTATATGTGATATTGCAATATGCCTAGTTATTCAAGCTGTTGTTCTCAAAGAAAATTAAATCCCTAGGTATTCATAACTATTAGAATGCAACCATTGTCAGCTTAATATCTGGTGGATTATTTTTGTTTTTATATTTTTTCTTTTTCTTTTTTTCTCCCAAGTACCAAATGTTTCATTTATTTAGTGATGTGAAAAGAATTAAGGACCTATACTTAAGGACCTCTGTACTAAAATATTTGAGCTAAAGAAAAGACTGATGCTAACCTTAAGCTTTAACTATTTTTCTCTTATTAATTAATGACTTTGTTTTCTAATGTTTGTAAAACATTTATTCTATTTTTTTAAAATAGAGAGCACTGTATTTTGAGTACAGTACAATTCAGTTTTTAAATAAATTCCAAAGTGTGAAATTCTGCTTTAGTTGTTGAATAGAATTTTAATTTGACTAGGCAACTCCAAAACACAGTTAGTGTACAGAGAAATAATGAAACAGTAGATGGCGCTCAATAATCTGCAGGACTTTTAATCACTTTCAAGAAACTGTAAAGCCTGCTCTCTTCAAATCAAGGTAAGGGTAAATTTAGTGGCATCAGTGCTATAAATTGCATCATTCTAATATTCAGTGAAGGGATCTGCTACACAAGTAGCAGGCTGATTAGAGATTAGAAACTTTCTCTTTTTTTTTTGTTTTTGTGCAAATGCTGTTGAAAAGTACACTTTTCAGTTTACTGTAAAACATTCTCACTTATATCCTTTTTAAAAATTTGTTCAGCTTTGGAATTCTTTCTTTTTGTTATCAACAATTATAGTCTCAACAACTAAATTTTTATAAAGAGGTAAAATATTTGGCTTGACTACCAAATGGTATCTAATTTTGACTTACTGTGTTTTTGTGTGGCAACAATAATTTTTAAGATAAGATTCTGCTGGTCAATCTATAGTATGAGCTGTCTCTATAAAATTAAATCAGGGGAGATGAAATCTCTCTCTCCCAGTATTTTCCAGTGACAAAAGAATTCTCACCTGTGGTCTAATGTGGTCCTGCAGAGAAATTCCCTTTTGTGAGAAAGAGGATTGGGAGCTACTCTGCTTTAAAATTCTTAATACAAAATTCTGAGTCAAAGTAATGCCTTAGGAGGGAAGATAGAAGAAAGTTATGGATTCTAGCCTGGACTTCAGAAGCTCAAGTTCAGTTCCTTTCTGCCTTTAAAGGTGTCCTGTGTGGCCTTGGATAACTTTTAAATACTCAGAGAATGCAGTGCCAATGGTCAGACGTCTCAGCCTGTGCTGAAGATATGCACCTTAATCCCTCTGTGCCCAAATCCTCCACCTGTAGGATGGAAAAACTAAGACAGCTCTGCTTGCTAGGATAAATGTTACATAGTACAGCTGGTACTATACTGAGAGGTAGGAGGTAGAGCAAAGTACCTAAAATTGATATTTAATCACCAGTCCTTCAATCCATTTGAAGGACTGGTGATGGAGGGAAGCTCTGTCCTGTAGATCACAATGATTAAAACTTCTATGTGTATTCTAATAAATCCTCCTAAAATATAAAAAAAAAAATAGACAAAAAGACAGATTTTTTTTTCTTTTCTGTAAGCGTTCTTTTTGAAAGAGACTATACAAAGTCATAGTTTACTGAAATTCAGTGGGAACTAAATTCTGCTACTCTCCTCTGAAAATTCTCTGAACATATAAATAATCAGCAAAAAAACCTGATAATCAGAATTTGTTTTTATGCATTCTTATATTTTTCTTTTTTTCAAAAACATTGTAATCAGTCAAAAGAAATCTTTAAATCTGTATGGCTATTGTATGAATACTGATGGCTACTTATAATGTAGCAATCCAATGTATTACAATAGCTTTTCTGGCTGTCCTAATTTCTACTTGAGACTATCCCATTTTCCTTTCCATTTTAATATTCCTCTCANTCACAATGATTAAAACTTCTATGTGTATTCTAATAAATCCTCCTAAAATATAAAAAAAAAAATAGACAAAAAGACAGATTTTTTTTTCTTTTCTGTAAGCGTTCTTTTTGAAAGAGACTATACAAAGTCATAGTTTACTGAAATTCAGTGGGAACTAAATTCTGCTACTCTCCTCTGAAAATTCTCTGAACATATAAATAATCAGCAAAAAAACCTGGTAATCAGAATTTGATTTTATGCATTCTTATATTTTTCTTTTTTTCAAAAACATTGTAATCAGTCAAAAGAAATCTTTAAATCTGTATGGCTATTGTATGAATACTGATGGCTACTTATAATGTAGCAATCCAATGTATTACAATAGCTTTTCTGGCTGTCCTAATTTCTACTTGAGACTATCCCATTTTCCTTTCCATTTTAATATTCCTCTCAATCTTAAGCTTCATTGCACAATTTTAGATGGCTTCCAAATTCTGAATGATTTAACCTTATGCATGGTGAATGCCAGTTCTTCCTCCTCTGAGATACCATGAATCACCATGTTCTGTAATGGCGTCATTTTCTGGATTATTTCTCATGTGAGGTGTTTGCTTTCCAGGCTCCTGTTAATGTCCAAGATGTCTGTTTTCTTTCTTCAATCAATGTTTTCATTGCAAAAACATCTGGGCTGGCCCACTGGTTTAGCTTCCAGCTAGAAGCACTGGAAACATGATTGTCAGACCTGTCATAAACTGGAAATGCTCCTGTCTTTATGTTGACATTGGCACAGAAACTGCTGCACTGAAACAATAAAAACTGGACCCAAAGGAAACAGGAAGTAAAATTGAGTTTTAGAGCAAAATGAGAAAAACTTGTTTCTAAGAAACTGTGAATTTGTAATAAAATGTCTACAATTGTGACTTTTTTGGGGGAAGAAAGTCTTATGTGAAAATGTTCTCTCAATGGAAAACCTTGCCAACCTTGGCAGAGAACAGAATATCAGAATGTATGGTGAGTTTCCCCTTCTCTAAAAGTCAAACCAGTGTATTTCTACACACTGAATTACCACAATAGGCCCTGTCACCTCTGGGACTGCTCTGAACCTCCTTTCTTACCTCAGGTTTGTCCTATCCTCTTTAGATTAGGAAGTGTCTTTTCTTTTTGCACATTTCTGATGCCCAGCTCCTTCTGAGTAGTACTGGCAACCAACAGCAAAGAATGTTGTGACATTGAAAAGGAAAAATTCTATTGTTGTAGTGTCAGTATCAGTTGAGGAACGTTAAGTGGTACTCCCTTGGTGCAACTCAGTAAAATAAAACAAGTAATGTTTTGACAAATACACAGAAGCAAGTTTGGACAGCTTTCCTTTGTATCTCTGAGGGTATATTTTGCAGAAAAAACCAAGACAAGCATGGCTGAAATATTTTCAAATCCATTCATGGGGGAATATTAATCTCCAGGAAGCACAATAAACACAGACTTTGATTTCCTTTTCCTTCCTTTTATAGACAACCCAAGAAATGCTGCAGAAAATGAGGAAACCAGAAGCCAGACAGGAAGCAATATACAGAAACTGAAGCACTGCAGGTCTTGTTAGCATTAGATAACCATATGGCTCTACAGAAACTATAGAAAAACAGCCATCCTAATTATAGATAAGTGATGAAAGGAAGCTTAACATTAACCCCATTAAAACAGCAGCTGAGGCAATCTCATCACAATGGAAAAATGCAGCAGGAGTGGAAAGGATGTCCTATGAATTATACTTAAAGACCACAGAAATCTGTATTTGGTCTTACAATAGTTGTGCTAGCTTGATTTGATTTTAATGTTCACTAGCTTTGTTGCAAGTCTTGTCACAGCAATGGAGATCCTGGTTCCTTGGCAGGGATAGCATTTTTCAAACAGCTGCAAGTTTTGCTATTAGCTGTTCATGTCTGATGATGTGTGCTATATGTTTGGGTTTTTTCTGCAATTGTGACTTTAGTCAGCTTATTGAAATGCTAGATATTTCAGTTTTAAACTGTGCATACTTTTATGTAGGAGGCAATTTATTACCCTTTAGGCTATTTCTTGGGGCTAGGCACCGTTTCAGGGTCTCCTGATGTCTTCTCTGCTGACAGTATTCTGATATTGTAGCCTATCATTGTTTCCCAAGGCTGTAGATCTTTTGTTTCAATGCTGCTGGGGAAAGACACTGGTAGAAACTGTAAAGTGCTTTCAGTGCCTTCCATGTCTTGACTTTGACCCTTCACTAATCTCTTCTACATTGACTTTATCTGGCCCACAACACAGACTAAAGTTACACTAGAAATTTCTGGCATATAATTTTTTCCAGTAGAAGGGGCTTGAAATCTTAGCCAAGAAGTAATAACTCATGATGATTTTGTTTCTTTTCTGCTATAAAACTGGAAAATAGATGAATTTGCCTGCTTCACATCTACTTTGTGAAGATTTATATGGTTACCCCAGTTTATATTCATAAAAAATGGAAACTATCAAAGTCCTCTGTCTCTGACTGTTTATAAATGTAACTGGTGTTTTGCCCACTCTTCTCTCATACACCTTATAACTCTTTTCTTATTCTGTGTTATGAGTAAGCAGCAAAGAAATGACTGGCTATCACATGCTTTTACCACGCTCTTAATTTGTTTATTTTTCTAAAAAGCATAAGCCTTCCTGATTTCGTTTTTGTCAGCACTCAACAGACCATCCAGTAATGTTGAAATACAAACTGGAGCTGCCCTGATGAGATTTTGTTTGGATCTAGATCAGGTCAGCAATAAATTGTTATTCATGCTGTATTAGAGCAGCATGAATAACATTCTTTGGATTTGACATGATTAATTCCCTAAGCAGTTTTAGAGTTTGGCTGTAAAATACCTACAAAAAAAAAAATAAATCTGAAAATCTTTTGTGAATACTGTCTAACATCAGTGGTCATGAAATATGTAGATTCACTCGTCATGAAGTTTAAGAAAAAAGATTTTAAGCAATTCTATTTCTCCTCTAACCAAACCCTGTCATGAAATATCTTCAAGTTTTGAAGTAAGGTTCAAGCTTGATTAGCCAATGACATTTTCAGTTGGCTTGCTGGGAAAGGAAGTGGGTCAGAGTATCTGGGTGATGTCATAACAGATTTCTGATTTCAGAAAGATATATTGGGCCTTGTAAACTGGGTTATCATGCTTATGTGAGCTAATTCCTAAAGTCATACTTAAATGGGTATTTCAGTACTTCAGGGAATTACTACAGTGTTTAGACCTTTGCCAGGAGTACAGGGACTAGCCAACTACTCTGGTGCAAGAATTATCTCTAAGAAATACTCCAGTCTGTATTTGTGTGCCAAAATGTAAAATAATGAGCCAGTTCCCAGGAATTGAGGAAATTGCTGAAGGTAATATAGTACTAGATTGCTGCCTGCTGGAATCTAACAGAGGTGGAATCTTGCACAGGTTTTTCCTCCAAGAATTTTTCATCCAAGTACCTACCAAAAGAATCTTCACTTTGAGAGGACTCAAGAAAATGTCTCCTTCAGTACCCTTATGCCCCTTGCAGTTGTACAAAAGAAAGTAACCAAAATTAATGGGTTAATATATTCTGATCAACATCACATGAGGACACAATACATTTCAGCAGAATCACACTTGACCTTTAAATAATTCTATAAACAGTGACTGTATTATGTTAGCAGATGTGCTGTAACAGAAAAAGCAAAGTTCATTTAGGATTTGTACAAAGTTTGGGGGTATAAAACAACTGAGCAACTGCTTGGTTGTGGTGATTTGACTCTGAGTCTGTCTGGTTTTCACAGACATTGTGTTACTGCAGTGCTGGTAACATTGAGTGGATTGTTCCTTATGTTTGTTTGTTTTTATTTTTGTTTTTGCTATTTTGTTTTGTCTTGTTTTTGGTTTTAATTTCTATAGTGTAATTGATATGGTGAGTCTGAATGACATATAATTATTGTAAATATCCTGAGGGCACTAATGGTCCTTAAGGCCCTATCACCTGTAAATGAGACTTCCATCCACACCCACTGCTTGTGGGCCCAGGCACTCCTTTTCAACTCTACCTTTGCTGAGAGGAAATTGGACATTTCCTTTTGGGAGGACCTAACCTGTTATATGAAATAAAACTAAGCTAAATTTAAATATCAATCAAGCTTCAAAACAATCTTCCTTGATAAGTATTTGGGAACTTGTGAAGCTTTTGATGATTCCAGGCTCATAGAATGCTTCAAGTTGGAAGGGACCCATATGAATCATGGAGTCCAACTCCTTGCTCCTCACATGACTGTCTAAACTACAGAATATATCTTCACTGTGTGCTCAGCTCTGCTGCTGCAATTCAGACACTACAGCTGTATCAGATTCAGTTTCCAGCATTTTTAGCTCATTTGTACATGTCCTATGTTTCTGGTCAGATAATCATGACTTTTCTCAATTGAACCATGAGGGTAATTTGGAAGATATCATGAAGTGCTAGCTGAATTTCACTGGAAGTTTTTCATTAAGTACTCTCATCACTACTGCCAAAATTTTCTCCATGAAAATCTTGTTTTCGGTATTTCAGGGGTTTTCACGACTTTCATACAAAGAATTTTGTAGTACTTAGTAAATATTAATTATTCTTTGAATGTCTTATTTCATTACCCACACGAAGAATCAAGACAAAACTTAGGAGCAAATTGTTCCACAACAGCTGCATATGAAGGAGAAGCCCATGTGTTTCCATAACTGATGACCCAGCAGCAAGATATAAGAAATTTTCACTGGATTTGTCTGGAGTTATATCATAGGTTTGCAACTTTTGAAAAAATTGGTATAGATTGACTTGCATCAGGTATCCTCAACATGAGAACAAGATATAAGTATTCTGCTCCTGCTTTATATTTTCTCACCACTATATGTGGCTCTTTCTCTGGAGATTTTCCCCCTGAAATAAAACTCAAAATTATTTCAATATTTCCAGATATACCCAAGAGTTTTTTACTCAAACTCTTAATAAAATTGCAAGACAAAACCTCTCACAATTAATTGCTCCATTGCCATTTTTGTCATTCAGCATCAGTACAAGACATTGATTCAATTATAATGTGTATTTCCAATTCACTTCATACACAATTTTCTCAGGAGACCTTTACCTGGACTGTGAGGATGGGCTGCACAAACACTCTGACACTTCAAAATGGTTCATTAAGTGCAGTTAGATACTGTTACAGTTTACAATCTTCACTAATCAGACTAAGATTGGATTTCATGTGACTTGCCTTAAATTTGTCAATGGTTAAAAGGTTCTAAAGTTTTCTAAGACTCTGTTTTCATCCCGAATAGTGACTGAGAGTTCAAATTTTGACAAATATAAAGAGTTATTTAACAAAAGCAATTCAGAAATGTCACAATAAATCTTTAAGAAGAAGGAAGGTACAAAAGTATTATATCAAGGAATTATTTATATGCCCCTGGTTATGTGTCAGGTATAGTTCTTCTCTCTGCAGCCCTTTTTCAGAGTATATTTTCCTATCCCATTAAGGACTATTTTCTTTACTATTCTACTATATTGTATGCTTTTTGGCATATGGGTTTTGATTTGTCATTTAAACTTTACTACGTTTTGTTCATTATACTGCTAATATTATGAAACACATCATTATACTCATACTGAGTGTCACAGCTCCACAAGATCAAATCTCACCAGTCTTGTGTCTGAAAATCAGCTCTGAATGAACCAACATAAAGAGTATTTCTCCTATTGCCCTGCCCTTCCCCTGACTGCCACAAAAGATGCTAATATGGTTCTGCTCTTTTTTCCATTCTTCCGTCCATGGGAGAATTTTGATGTTTGGTTTCTACATTTGTCTGCTGGATTCTTTTCAGTGGCACACAGCTCAGGAAATGCCACTTCCATCTCTTTCTGGATACTTGTCTGAAAAGCAAACAAACAAATACAAACAAAGCATCATCTTAATCTTTACCATTGCTAAATTTCAACTCAATATAAGATTTTCCTTAATTGACACATAAATATTATGTATAATTTTAAAGAATGCTGAAGTCAGCACTTACACTTTTCATAGTATTGCTGTAAAGGAAAATTCTGTTACACTGTGTTTGTTTTCTACTGAACATACTCGTAGGATTTAGGATTATTATTGTATTTTAATTGCTTTTTAAAAGAACTGTGCCCTTAAAACCCCTTAACTTTTTATCCATTCTGTGTTTGCATTGTCCCTCCAAAATATAGTCATGCTGCCAGTGAGTTATGAGAATTGCTCTCTATGATACTTACCATGTAAGTGCTTTTTTACTTACTATGTTAGTAGTACTATGTTGTTAACACACTGTTACTTCATAGAGAGAAGTTGGTGCTCTAATAAGTACCTCATTTTACCTGAAAAAGTGATTTTTTTTTTTTTGTAACAATATGAATTTTATGAAGAATGCTACCTTTTATAGTTATACCTCTATTACAGTGGCTACAATTCATGTTTCCCAAACAAGCTTTACATTACCTGCTGGGATAAACACGACAGTACAGCACAGAGCAGTTGGATGCTTGGTGTAAGTCAGACATCCAAATTTATACTAAAGATGTCAAGTGTTTCTTACAGTCAAAGATGAGCTCAAAGCTTCTGCTGGCTCATGCATATGTATCAGCAGAATTGATACCCAACCATTTGTGAAGATGGTCTACATGGCCTTTGGGGTTTTTCAGGAACATTCCAGAGCATTTCAAGGTCTTTCTTCACTATATGACTACCACCATGTGCAAAGAGTAGGTTGATGAATTGAATCTGAAATTATTAAACTGATTGAAAAGTCTTGAAATTTGAAAAATAATGGCTCTGAGACTTTCCTTTTTGTAGGGGAGGAGTTGTCCCATTTCACTTCAGCCTGCAGTCCTACAGTTTTCTGCAGGAGGAAATAACAACAGAAACTCACAGCCAAACTTAGTAGCCACTGAGAAAATTGAATAAGTAAATGGAGTAAAGGAATGAAAAAAACATACGATCCCTCCCTCAAACTAGTAAAAGTCTGACAGTTCTGTTGTAAATGTTGAAAGCAAGTATAGTACAAAGCAGAAAGAGATGAATATGTTCAAGAATAAAGCTCCAGTGACATATTAACCTGTTGACCTCCATCAACTAACAATCACCTCAGAATTTTAACTCCATCCTAGAAAATTTTCCTCGAGAGATGGAAGGCCCATTTCTCTTCTGTGGTTAAACCTCTGGAAGGAGCAAGAACAGTTCAAAATTCTGAGAGATCCTGTCAGCTCTCCCCTTTGGGCCAGTTCTTCCCCCTGCCTGTGCAGATGGATGGCTGCTGCTTGCTTTTGTACTGTAAGTTGGTGGAATGAATGACAGTGTGGAAGGAGTGGAACCTCCTGTGCTGGCCATCAGATGGACTGAGAAGGCTAAGCAGGTTTCATCTGGAACTGTTTCCCAGATGTTTTTTCTACAGTCTACAGGAAGGACGCAAAAGCTGGAAGGCAGGAATTTGCCTTCCCTGTGTACAGTATGTTAGGGTGGACCTGGTCTGACCTGCTGCTCCTGTCTTGGCCATTACATCTTTTATAAACTGGAGATCTGAGAAACAAGACCTTTATATGTAGCAATTGTTTTAAGTTGTCTTTATAAATCCATGTATCAAGATTATTTATCGTGAGAACACATAGTATTTCAAGAAATGTGGCATTCAACCATGCTGCAAAATTCCAGCAAGAGAAAACTAAAGATTTTTTTTTCTTTAGTGATTCCTTATAGTTATTGAATTCATTCACTACACATCTATAGTAATTTGTGAAAATTGTTGTAATTGAGTTTAATTCAGTATCTCTGACGTTCTTTCAAGCAATATTGAATAGGTCCTTGTGCAGCCAAGTCTAGAGAAAACGTTGTGTAACCAGAACAGACTCTCCTTTTGCAAACAGCTCCAGGAGTTGATTTGCTGTGCTTCAGCTTTCAGTAAACTGAGTTGAAAGTGCTCAACCCTACTCAAGGTTATGGCCAATAACTGAAGAATAACCATGTGAAGATGTGTATCACTATATCTATCCCATAATGAATAGCATTCAGATGACCTCAGTCACTTCCTTTAATGAATGATTTTACATCCCAAGCACTTGCAACTATTTAGCATTTGAAATATGTTAATATTCTGAATGTTTGATGGTAGAAGAACTTTTGAATAATTTACCATAAATATTTTTCAAACATTTTATTGTTGTTACCAAACCTGGCATGGCCCATTTTCTGCATCATATTGCCTAAAACTGCAGCTGCATATCACAAACAAAAGAGGATTAAAGCCAGAGTAGCACATTTCTGAATTTGCATATAATCTGTTTTACTAGCAGTCAGACACCAAGCAGCTGGTATGTCTTTTGGGAAAGGTGTAAAGTTCCTTTTTAAACAAACATGCAGACTAAAGTGCTTGAATTTATTTATTTAGTAATTTACATTGGCGCCTTGACACTGCAGTACTTACTGTATGTCTGAAAAACAAACTATAAACAAACTACCAGTGAAACCTGTAGATCTCCTGCATTTTAAATATTATTTCCAGTTTCCCATGAGTGCAAAGGTAAGTAAAAAATGTTTCAGATCAGATAGGTTTATACTTTCTATAATGATGCTCTTTTGGACTCCGGGTAGAAGCCTTGGCCAGCCGCAAAGCATTTGCCATGAAAAATACTTTGTTAAAAACCTGGAAAATTCAAGCCTAAAGTCACAAGGGTGACATGGTACAACTAAATCCTACCATAGGAGCTAGAAGAGGTAAGGAGCTTGAATATAAATGAATTTCTTTTAACAAATGAAAGAGTGAGAAATTATACATGTATACTAGGAAGAAATAATTTCAGTCTTCAGGCACAGAAAAAGGAAGATATCTCTATAGCTTCTGGTACTCTCAGGGCAATATGTTACTTATGCAATGTGGCATTCAACCACACTGCAAAATTCCAGTAAGAGAAAACTGATGAATTTTTTTTTCTTTAGTGATTCCTTATAGTTATTGAATTCATTCACTACACATCTATAGTTCCTTAAAGAAAGTAAAACAAGTCTGTCATAGAATCAAAGATCCATATAATGGCTTGGATTGGAACGGACCTTAAAAGATCATCTAGTTCCAACCTCCATTCTGTGGGCAAGGACACACCAGACCAGATTGCCCTGAGCCTCATTCAGCTTATTCTTGAACACTTCCAGGGATGAGGAATCCACATCTACTCTGGCTGACCTTTTCCAGTGCCTCACCACCCTTGCAGTAAAAAATTTCTTCCTAATATCTAACTTAAACCTACTCTCTTTCAGTTTAAGTGCATTTCCTCTTGTCCTGTCATTACATGCTCTTGTAAAACGACTCTCCCATCTTTCTTAAAGTCTAATTTAGATAGGACAGGCCAAACTTTGGCCACTCCAAGGCCTTTACTTCTCCAGGCTGAACAATCCCACTTCTCCAAGCCTTTCCTCACAGGAGAGATCCTCCATCCATCTGATCATCTTCATGGCTGTCTTCTGAAGTCACCCCAGCAGTTCCCTGTCCTCCCTGTGCTGGGGATCCCAGAGCTGGATGCAGCCCTGCAGAGCAGAGACAGAATCCCCTCCCTTATCCTGCTGGCCACTCTGCTTTGGATGCAGCCCAGCATAGGTCCTTAAAGAGACAAAAACAATATAGAAATTGATATTCTGGGAAAAGCTAAACCTAAGTACGTTTTGATAGAAGAATATTGCAGCTCCTTTTGGGGAAAATTTATGGCACAGGTAGAGATATCCCATTTTTTGTGCTGAAATATTTCTGTTTTCAATGATACACAAGTGCTTAAAATTGAGCGTAAAGTGACCTGTGATGATCTGTATTGTGAAAATTCAGTATTTTAATGTGCTGTCTTAATTTCCCTGAATTTCTCTCTATGGCAGGCCATATTCAACTCATGAATGGGTATGTGAGGGTGTACTGCACAGAAGAGAGGCAGTGCAAATTTGTATAATTTCTGAATGCTTCAGACACATTTTACTTATTCAGTCTGTCCCCTTACATAGGAGGCCATAAAGTTATACTCATTGTTTGTATCCAAAATGTGAATGAAAAGATTATTTTCTTTGATTTTTGGTGCTTTTCAGAATGAAGTCTTACTGTTGCTGAAAATCCTAAACAATGGCAGATGTTTTGCTGTCAGTTGATAATATTTTCCAGGATCTAGATTGGAAATTTTAAAAACTATTGATTTTAACTAATCATTGAAATATTTTTTAGTGTTTGGCAGATTCAAGTGTCCTCGTATATTAATATGATCAACATGCAGAATATCCCACAATAAAGGCATTTTTCCCTAAAGACTTCCCTTATAAAGCAGGCCAGTTCTAATGTGGTTTCACACCTAGAGTGGTATAGCAATGTTAGAAGATGAAAAAAGAAAGAATCTGTGTCTCTTACCACTTCTTCCCATTCTAGATGATAAAATGATAACAAGAACCAGAATCTTACCTCTTTAAGGAGACAGTAGATTTTAAGGGCTTGGCTCTTACAAAAAACAGTCTTGTTTCTCATCAATTTTGATGGTAAGAGTGTGATTTATGCATTTTTGCTAATGGATGAATAGATGGGCCTACCACCCTTAAGTTTGCTGATTGTTCACATAAAATAAACATGCTTTTGCTAAGCGAAAAATGCAAATGGAGTTGAAATTGAGTATCAAAATCTGGCAGGGAATTCAGGCATTGTGGGCAGAAAAGAAAGGTTCCATGGTTCTCTGTTTAGGTGAGTCTGTGAAGAAAGAGGTTTACTTTGGCAAAATAAACCCTACCAAAACCATCTAGCCAGCCAACCAACCAACCAAAAAATCCCACCTAACAAGCCAACCCAAACCCAGAAAATTTTATATTTTGTTTATAGTACATGCCTGACATTTCCTTTCTGATCCATAAAATCAAGCTAACTATAATTAAACAAATTTGAGTGCTCTACTGCAATGAAATAAGATTCAAGGCCTGAAAGTGAGATGGAGAATTTCTCTACTTTTAACAGACTTTGTTAAAATTAGTAAGACAAGTTTTTTTTCATTTAGAAACATTTTATTTCTCTTCTTTTTTGATCTTGTCATATTCATGTGTATCCTAAAAATTCTTACAAAAAAAGCAATTAATATTCTATCATTAGATGGCTGCTCTCTGAATAGAAAACATTACAGAGAAGACAAGTAAACTAGATAAGAAACAGAAACTGTTTCTCTTCATAATGTTAGAGGTAAAGCTGCAAATTGAATGAGAAGTCTAACTACTTGATTATATTCAGGTGCTAAGCAAAAGTCCTTTGTATTGCATTTGAAAATTCCCTAAACTTGTTTTCCAGATCCCAAGGCAAGGATGTATGGTATATATCCAACAGTGTGATTTTGCTGGCAATAAAAGTACCAACAGTGAAGTTCCTGTATGTAGTGAATCCAAGATTACTAGAGGTGCTTTCAGCTTACTTTTCTTGTGTGCTGGAGATGTGTAATGAAATACACAGAAAAAATAATCCTGCTTTAATCACTGAATTTCAACTACCCATATAAAAAGTTCCAAATGCTTTCACCACTGGAGAATGACTTTGATTTGTTTGCTGGATGATATAGATTTAGCAGTGTCAACTCACTGCTTTTAGCAGCAAATGTACTTGGACCTGACCACCTGGAACCTCTCTTTGGGAAGGAATATCTATTTAGCTCTTGCTCTTCTCAGACCCTCATTACAAATCTAGATTTGATTTACAGACTATAGATGTTATAATCTGAAGCAGATATTTCTTCAAGATCCAAAATAATATCAACCTGAAAAAAGAAAAAAGAGAAATCCATGATTAAGGCTGTCATCTCATCCTTGTGTTGTTGTATTCTGCTGAAGGATAAATGAGGTTTGAGAAGAAGGTCTATATATGATACTATGCATATCCTGTGAGATATATCCTGCAGAAATGTTCCTGAAAGCCAAGAATACTCCCCAGGAAATTTGGTTGTGCATTTGCAGTAGATTCAAGGCTCTCCAAAGGCTCCATGTTTTGGCATATGGCAGTGCATGAGGGGGCAGATTCTGAAGTCCTTGAATGAGACATTAATCAAATATTTAGTTGTGGGTTTACTCACACATGCATTGGAAATAGGGACTAGCCAACAAATCAGCTTCTTTTTATCAGTAATTGCTTTAAATAGTAAAAATTTAAGTACTAAAAATTTAAAACAAACAAGAAAAAAAATAAACCATAGCTCAGCTTGCACTAGGAAATTGCCTTATTGACAGGCACTGTATGAACATGCTGTGATCTGACCCCACCATTTGCCTCATGTACTGGTTTCACTATGTCCAAAATGTCAGGGAAACATTTCCTCTGAATGATTGTTTTGTTTTCTTATGTGTGTTTATAAGAGCAGTTCTTGAGATGGAAAGTGAGTTTAAAGCATTATTATCTACAAGTACTTCAGAATTTCTGGAGTTATGGTAGTGTTTCTAGGTAAATGAAACAGAAATTTTCAGGGGTCATCTGCATTTTCTTGTGAAAATAAGAAAGTTTCTTTTCAAGTTGAAAATTTTCATGTTTGTTTTCTGGTTAAAAGAGAATTTTTTTAAAGTCTGATGCTTCATAAATTAATGTGGTATACCATCTACCATTATATTTTGTGCTGGTAAATGTTTCCCATTACTTTTGTTGTTCAGCCAGAAAGCTGCATTTCTTCATCCATCATGAGGGCAGAGTTGAGGTTAGGTCAAACAGTGCGTGCAAAGTGTTTTTCAGCTGTTGTTTAAGCAAGCTTTAGCTATTTCTGCAGCTGATTTAGAGTTCTTTGATCTGTCTCATTCACTATAAATATAGAAAAGATGTAACCATGATCAAGGCTGCAAACAAAATATACTGACCTTAGTTACCTCTGGGCTAAAATAATGATGGGAGGCAGGAAAGGAAAAAAAACCCAGAACAATGAATTAAAGTATAAAGAATCTGATTCTTCACTTACTTATACAAGCTTGTTCCAGTGAATTCCACGTAATTCAGTGAATTTACTTCTGATATACAGTGGTGTGTGAGAAAGTAAAAGCAAGCTTCATATAAATGCAAAGAAAACTGAAAGGAAACATGACTAATGTTCTGTATTTGTCTTGTACCACAAATAATTTAGATGAAATACATTACAATAGATTGGACCAAGGAAACATTTGGATAAAAGGCTTCTTCATTAAACCTAAAATACAATAGCATGTGATTTAGTGAAAAATAGTCTCCTGAGAATACTGAGCCTGTTCATTGCCCTCTGCAGCACTCATTGCCTTTCACTGTCAGACAGAGAATGGTCCAGCACCATGGTAAATTTTTATCTTGACAATTTTGCTTTATTCTATTTCTCCATGTAGATTTTACCCCTGAAGGTAATTTGCTAATGTTGCTCTGTTTCACCATAGAGGCAAAATTTTCATTGATTGGAAAAGCACTTTTTATAGCTTTGGGGTGTCTGGCAGTAAACATTGGGAAAGAAGCTGAATTAAAGACCCAGTCCTCCTTTGGAAAATGGAAAAAAACCCAAAAATTGAAGGTTGAAAAGATCAGAAATACATTTGAAATTCAGCAGATTCTATTAGTATAGAAATCAATGATCTGAAATCAAGTATCTTCTAATGCAGTTGACTTTTTTACACTGCACATGACCAAGTCTGATCTTTTGGGAATGTACAAGGCTCACAATTTGCTACTCAGGCAATTTCATGCTATCTAGTCACTGATGTGGTTCTTTTGGTTTCCTTCCCTTTGTATCTCCTTCTAGATGAGGAAGATTCCTCTTCCTTGAATGCTAAAAGTTTTTTCTAAAACTGTTTTCCCTTCTTGTTCAAGACTTTCTCCTTCCTATTCATGTGACTGCTCCACTCTGCAGTAGAGTGGCCTATCTTGAGTTCTGTGTGCAGTTTGGGGCACAATGATATAAGAAGGATATAAACCTGTTAGAGATTGCCCAAAGGAGCCCATGAGGATGGTGCAGACTCTGGAGGGGAAGCTGTGTGAAGAGCAGCTGAGGTCCCTTGGTCTGTTCAGTCTGGAGAGGAGGAGACTGAGGGGACACATCACTGCAGTTACAGCTTCCTTGTGAGGGGAAGAGGAGCAGCAGACACTGATCTCTCCTGAAGTTCAGCCAATGGCAGGACCTGAGGGAATGACCTGAAGTTGTGCCGGGGAGGTTTAGGTTGGATATTAAGAAAATGTTCTCCATCAGGAGGGTGGTTGAGCACTGGAACAGGCTCCCCAGGGAAGGGATCACAGCGCCAAGCCTGGCAGAGCTCAAGAAGCATTTGGACAATGCTGTCAGGCAAATGGTGTGACTCTTGGAGCTGTCCTGTGCAGGGCCAAGAGCTGGAGCTGGAATTCCTGTATATCTTGGGTGAGTTGGGGTCAGCTGTCCTGGCTGTGTCCCCTCCCAGCTCATTGCGCAACTCCAGGCTCCTTTCTGGTGAGGTTGGAACAGAAAATATGTAAGACTGTGAGATGGTGTTTATAATCTGATTCATAACAATACTGTGATAAGGACCTCCAAGATGCATTTCAACTATGATGGTAACTACAACATTAATAAACTAAAATGCAGTAAAGGAAAGGAGAGAGGAAAACTTTGTGGAGTAGATATTTCCTGAGAATTTTTTTCTTTCCGTGTGCAGGTTCAAACTAAGTAAGTAGCAGAGAAGAGTCTTGAATGTGCCACATATGCCTTGAGCAGTGACCACAACAGCTTGATTTATTAAGTGTGGTGTTCAAAATGACAATATTTATATATTATAAATATTATTTANNNATTATTTATAAGAACTATTTATAGTAGTTCTTTCAGGTTCCAAAAAAGCATAATTTTTTTTTGTATGGTCAAAATTCTTGGACCAAAGTTCTTGGATTCTACAGACTTAAGTGTCATAAAAAGGAAAGCAAATGGGAGAAACTAACTTTTTGCCTATGATCACTGCTGAGTGTCCACAGCTCTTGGGGACCGTTGGAGACCATTGTAAACCTGGAGCCAAAGGGGCTTGTGCAATAACACTGCCTTGTGGTATTACTCAGATGAGAAACTTACACAGTAAACATCAAATGCAAGCTATATCAGCTTATCTTTGGGAAAGATGTTTATAATTGAGAAAAGGCTATCAGGTTATAAAGAAATTATCACTGGCCTGTGCAACCCATTCCAAAGGATAAATACCACAGTGAATTTCAAAAAAAGAAACATTTAACTTTAACAAACTCTTCCAATATACCTTGTCCTACAAGATCAAAGCTGGTTGCTGTGATCTCCTCCTGGTACATATGCTTGGGAACTCTGCAAAACTTTGCAAATCTGAGTGGAAATAAAAGAATGATGTTTATTTTCAGAAAGTGCTGATATTGGCTCTGTCTAGACTGTCAAGCAAGTACTTTCTGCACTTAGGCTATGTTCCAAATACAAAGAGGAAAGTTGGGTGTACTGCCAGATAGAAATCTACAGTGTGCTTCTATACATCCCCCAGACTGGATCAATCAAAACTAAGACTTCTGGGCACACTGAACAGCATACTTGCCCCGTGGAATGTTTGCAATCAATAAATCCTGAATGTTGTTTTTAGTATTCACTGGGGAGGAATGACTTAAGAACACTAATTTGTTCCTTCATGGAATATTAGAGATACATGATGAAAAAAACCACTGAGATGTTTTGTTCTGGAATCTATCAGCTTTGTTTCAGTTGAAATGCTGATGCTTTTGTTTTCATTATTGAAGTGTTACAGCTCATTTGTACTATGTACCTATCAAACCTAGTTTCTGAACAGATTTGATGTCTACTTGTTATATTCCATTTCTCTTATCTTATGAAGGAAGATTTACATCCTTTAAGAATTCTAAATTCAGCTGCAAGTTCTCTAGCTATATCTGTCTGCAGAAGATTTTGATATATCATGTAATTTTAAGGGATTTGATGCCAATCTGTCTTGAAGATACATTTAATGTGTTTAATAGAATCTACAATTTTCTTATCATGATAAATAAAAAAAGATTTTCTGAAATAAATTATAAAGATTAAATATTTTACCAGAGGGAATACAACTTTAAGATATAGACAGATGAAACAATTGTTTTGCCTGAAGACTGAAAGAGAAGCATAAATCAAAGGATCTAGAAATTTAAACATGCTCTAATTCCATATAGCCTCTTAAGCATTGATTTACTTTCTGTGAAAGTAAAAGAATATTTTCAGAAGTAATACCAAATCCAGAACAAGTACATACTCTCCAGCTTTACTGAAAATAAGACTATTGCTTCATATTTGGGTTAGTTTATTTGGTTGGTTTGGTAATCTTGGAAATTTTTTATTTTTCTGAAACAATATTAATGCTGTAAGCCTGAGCATCTAACACCTTAAGTCAGCATGAATGCTGAATTCTGAGCTGACAACCAGAGTATTGTTTGACAGTGCCTAGGGGTGGTAATGGTCTAAAACATTCACTTTTTTACGCATCAATTGTCAACTAAAAGCTTATATTAAAAAAAAAAAGAAAGAAAAAAGCTCTTTAGGAAAGAAGATACACAAACAAATCTAAGGTTTGATGCCAATGACTTTTAGGACAGACTTACAGTCTAAGCTGCTTCTTTCTTGACTATTCTCAGGTGAAAAAGCAAGAAAAAAACTCACTTATGAGCTTCCCTTTATCCTTCAACATGGCTTCTTTAATCCAGGAATGTCATGTAGCTACGCTATGAATAAAATTTCTTTTTCATCTTGTGCTCAAAAGCTTTCAAAATACTCTTATTCCTAAGCCCTATTGGCCAACATTATTTATTTTCCATATCTGCACACTTTTCTGGGGGCAAACGAGTTTGGATACTACTGCTAACCAGTTATTTCCCTGCAAGCAGCTTATTAATTTTACCTGAGTAAATATTAAGTGTAGCATTTGTTAATGGATATAACAGCACTGATGCAATTTATAGATGAAATGTTTTTATCTTGGGTAAAATATAGCCATGGACAACAACGTAGATGTTTGGAAGTAGTTAAAAAGAGGAAATACAATTGTATTTGAATTTGGCCAGTACACAGGGGTGATTGTAATATGTTTTTGAGGAGAGGTATTTAGAAAACTAAATGCCTCTAAAAATTCCTGACCTCAGTTAAATATTGCATCAAAAGATGGCAGACAGTGGCTAATTTACTTAGCCATAAACACTACAGACATTGCCAAGGCTAAAATAAATTTAGTTCTTTCTTATTCATTTTCTAAGTGAAAAATATGTGACTTTGATGCTAATGCAGTGCAATAAAAATCAAATCTGTGACAGTTTCCTGCTGCCAGTGGACTACTCTGCAAACAGTATGGAATCATCTACCAGGGTAAGAAAAAAAAATCAGTTTCTTAACTTTAATAAAAATGCAATGACCTTGTTGAGTCTTTGTAACAATTATATGATGCAAAAAATGTTTATAGTGTGGAGACAGAATATGCCCAATGCATCCGCCTCTTATTTGCGGTAATATTGTCCTCAAAAGTGGCTAGAAAACCTACCAAGCATGGAAATGGTGGTATGAGGAAATTGGATTGGAAATAGCACAAAAGTATTTTACTTTTATTTTATTTCCTGCTATCCAGAGTTCCCAGATGCCTCAACAAGATTTGTAATACATCTGAAAGGTAATTAAAAGGGCTTTGAAAAACCTTACTGAAGTAAACAAGGATAGCACTGTGTTTAACAGTGCTTGGTAATGTAGTCATAGAAATCTCTGTTTTAAAATAAAATATCAAATTAAAATATTTTTCTATATTTTGTATCTGACTAGGAGAAGTCAAACAAGATGTGAATTTCAGGAAAGGTGAGTTCCAGGTAGGGAGCTGTTTTGGATGCTTTGAGGCAGCAAGGTTATGGAATCAGACAGATCTAGGTAGGAGTAACCTGCTAGGTGTATATGTGGCCCCACACAGAGATGGACTTGGAAGGCAGGAGCAGTCATCTGGAAAGATAATTAAAAAACAAGGAGTCGGGCAGAAACAGGAACAAAAAGCCCATAGCAAATCAGGACGAGGGCCCTGATCCGGCAATATTATGTGCATGTTTAACTATACCCTTGGGACTTGTTGGATTTATAGGAAGTATTCACATAAATAAGGTGAACCTTCTGCAAAGTTGAGGCAAAGGGCCAAAGCATCTGTCCTCAATCTTATAATACAGTGATGCAAAATAAATTACCTGAAAAATAATGGAACCTTTAATTCCAGTACTCTGAGCCTTTAATTCCTCAGTGTATTATATGTGGATTCATTACAGTATATGCACTGAGTCTGTTTAAACAGCTAATACAGCATGTAAAATAAACTTTTCTGATGTAGGAAATACATTCTCATCTAAGTGAAAGCTGAACTCATTTTATTTCATAATCTGGTTTATGTCTTCCACATGACCCAAGTGATTAAGGCCAAGTGGAATATATCTTTTAATAATACTGGCTGTAATAGTCATGAGTTTAGTTTGTATAAACCTGAAATGCCATTACTAATGAACAAAAAGGATTTTGTTTTTAAGCAGAAATTGTCCTTTTAAGTTAAGGTTGAAGAAAAGGTAACAATTCTTTCATGATGATAGCAACTAATCTTGGTTTTTCTTGTTGGTCAGTATGTTTCAAATATAAAACACTAGGGATTATATCTATGGCTGAAAAAGATGATGTAGTTTATTATAGTTTTTTAGCCTAGAGATAATATCTAGTATATGGTGCCAACCTACTCAAAGGTCAAACCTGGAATAAAATTTGAAGGAGGCTATCAGTGAAAAATCCATTGGTTAGTTTTTGATTAGTTATTTAGTGAGGATTTCAAACATGTTTCCTGGAAAAAAGCAGAATTTGAAGGCTAGACAGATATCTCAGGTACTTACATTAATTCATACTGTGACTGACTGACTTTCTCAATGAAGCTGAGAATTATAGAAGTCAGAACAGTGGTCAGAAAAATGATATTCCTTTTCCTGGAATAACAGCTGCT
Source organism: Thryothorus ludovicianus (assembly GCA_013397245.1). Lineage (NCBI taxonomy): Eukaryota > Metazoa > Chordata > Aves > Passeriformes > Certhiidae > Thryothorus > Thryothorus ludovicianus. The sequence continues at coordinate 362,783 of VZTB01007291.1, forward strand.
AAATGGGCTTGAGTTGCCTGGATATTAGTTGCTTGGATTTAAAGTGGGCTAAACTCCAAATTTTAGCCAGAATGAGTTTGAAAAATCTGAAAATAATTCCAGTGTATGTGCCATTCCATTGTTGTAAAATACAATGGAAAATTCTAGTCAAGAGAGAAACTGGGGCATAATAAACTGAGCTTAATAGTATTTGTTTATATTAAATCATCCATTTTAAGTGAGATTTGACAGTGTTGCTGAGAATGTAGTCTTCAAATTCCAGAACTGAATCCCTTCAATAGCATCAGAGATACAAGTGTGTGCATTTCCGTTGTCTTTACTTTTTGCAGTTTCTGGACATCTGAGGCTTCTATTTTCTGCTGGCTTCTTTATTTTTATTGCTTTTTAAAGTGTATATTAGACTAGAATTATTGCTGGTTTACTCTGTCACCTCATTGCTCACCTAAGGCCTTTGCAATCCTTAAAGTCTTAAAATTTTGTTTCTATCTTCATCAGGTGCTGACTCTTCTCCATACTCTGGCATTTTAGCTATTCAGAGATGCATACTCTGAGCCAGCTTAATAGTTTCTGCCATAGCCTGATATGCAGAGCTTGCAAGAACATGAACTGTTAACAATAATTTTTAGCAAATGCTGATAGTTAATACGTACTCTGCTGTTAAATGGTGAGAAAGTTAAGGTTACATTTCCCCTCCTAATTTTTAGCTTGAATCCCTAAAGCTATGTTTTATGTTCTGGTTAATAGCCCTTCAAAATTTTAATTTAGAAATCATCTGGGCATTTGGACAGAAAGCTGGTATAATTCATTCTGAGGTGGCCTGCAGTGGAATACCTGCCCTAGAAATATCCTGCAAGGCAGTCTACCTGGTCCCACCATTAGGAAGATGATCTTGGTCAGCACAGGTGAAGGAATAGGAAATAATCTTATACATGGACACTCCCATGAAGTTATTTTTGAAATCTTGAGTCACATCAAGCCTAACATTTCAGCTTTGTGAAGATGCAAAAAATATCTGACTCACAGGTTTGAACTCAGTTGTGGATAACCCCTGGTTGCTAGTTAAGGTTCACACAGCCACTCACTCACTCTCCCCTAATGGGTGGGGAATTAACTTAAAAATGGGAAAACTCATGTATTCACATAAGGACAGTTAATATATAAAGCAAAAGCTGCACCCACGAGCAACCAAAACTAGTCCCCACTTCCCTTGGGCAGGCAGGTGTTCAGATGTCCCCAGGAAAACAGGGCTTCATCATGAGTAACAGTGACTTGGAAAGACAAATGCTACTGCTCTGAATCTGTTGCCCCTCTCCTTTTTCCTCCAGTTTTATATACTGAGTGTGGAACTGTATGAAATGTAGTATCCTTTGGATCAATGGGTCAGTTGTCTTGGATGTGCCCTCTCACAACTTCCTGTGCATCCCCAGGCTCATTGCTGGTGGAATGATGTGAGAAGCAGAAAAGGTTTGATGCTGTGGGAGTGCTGCTCAGGAACAGCTAAAACATCTCTCTGTTATGAAATCCAAACCATAGCTCTACGAGTTACTATGAAGAAAACTGCCTTTGTCCCAGCCAAGACTAGTACAATCTATTGTTAGAAGACTCAGCATGAATTTTAAATTAATTAGATGGAGCATGTGGCTGTGATGTATGATAGCCTCACAACCAATTACTTGACACACATCAACCGTATAAGCAAGGAAATGCTGTTTTCCCTATTTAACCTGCTAAGAACAGAAACACCAGCTAGAGTTCACCCTGACATGAGGTTTGTAGCTGGCTTTGGGCAAGTCACTAATGTTGTATTCTGCAAGACACTTTCAGAGGTGTTTCTTCCTCACTTAAGGATCAGAGGCAGAGTGCTGACTTCACTGTGGGATTTTACCCCGAGGAATTCAAGCTCATTTGGCTTGAGTTTGCTCTTTCTGAGTTAGGTTTTAATATGCAAATAAGTCCTAGACTTTCGACCAATGTCATTCATCAATTCCCTGGCAAATCAAAACTTAATTCTAAATCCTATAATTCTTCTCACTTATTACTGAAAAAAGCAACACTGAGTTTCTTATTTGAATAGTTCACAAATTAAATGCAATGTTTTTTTTCCCCCCTTTCTAATAAGTCTAAGAGGAAAAGAGAGTATTATTTCAGTATTAGGGGTTAGGCTTTTAATTTTGCACTACGAAAAGATATGTCTGTGAGATAATTTTTATAAAATTCTGAAAGCTCTGAGAGGCCCTGAAAATTAACTTCTGAATTCCAGTAAACTTCACTACTACTGTCAAGCAGTTTAAAAACATTGTTGATACAGAGGCTTATTAATTACTAGTATAGTCTTTTTAATTGCCTAGTCTAGAAATTGATGAACAAAGTCATTCCAGAAAGCAATCAATTTGGAATCTAATTTGTTGGTGAAATGAACCATATAAACAAAATGCCACTTGCAGTTTGACTAAAATGAGATGTGCTTAACGAGCCTATCATCATCTGTAATATTCATCACGATGGGTCACAGTTACATAAAATGTCATAAATCTCAACCAATGCACATAAAGCTGAAATATAAAATTGTATTCTGAAAAGAATCAAACATAAAACAGATGGCTGCCCCATGGAAACATCCTTAAATTTCGCATGTTCTATTCATTGACTTTTGGGCAAATCAACTGAAACTGTGTGTGTGGGGAAAGCAAGTATTTTTTTTGGAGTTTTACTTTATTGTCCATATTGGAAGTTGAGACTGACTGAGGAGACAGAGGTTCTAGATTTGAGTGATCAAGCATAAGTGATATAAGGAATAAAGTAATCAACAACTTTTCTATCTTCATTTTGATCTGAGTTTACCGGAGCAAACTATTCCAGGCAAAGAATAAACTATTGAAGGTAGCATGGTGAAAGCTTGAGAACTTGGAAGAACATGTTGGATTTTTTTTTCTTTTTTTAGTCAGTAGTGATGAATAAAAGCTGTAAGCAAAGTTACAAGTAAAAATTATGAGGTATTTGGATTCTAAAAAGATACTCAACTGACCTGCCTTAGATAATATGAAATCTAATTTCTATTTCTTCAGTGCTCAGCTAACCAGACAGCATGTCTTCTGACTTATAAACATATTCTTCTTTGGAATGTCTAAAGTAAAAGAATCTGCAGTTATAAATTTAACATTTAATATTTAATAATTGGATATTACTCGGAAATCCCTTTTTAGACATTTTTTTGTTAAAAGGTATCTGAAAGTCTAGGAAAAGAGGGGATTTGCTTAAATACAAAATGTTTTCTTGGTAAATAATGAAGGAGAAAAGTCCTGTACACAGAGAAGATTTAAAACTTTTTGTGGAGCTCCATAGTAGGGCAAAAATAAAAAGATGGAAGGAAAAAAAATTGCTACATATTCATAGTCTTCTATGGCAGGTTTCTGTATTTAAATGTTTAAATGCTGTACCCATGGAGATGCGTATTTGTGATCTGTGGATGTGTGTAGACCTACATGCATACATGTAGAAATATATATATATATATANTATAGATGTATATGCATGTGCTGAAAGAGAAAAATGTGAGGACTCTGCTGAAGCCCTTTGCTCTCTGAAGAGATATGACCTTTTGGTGTACAAACTATAAATAAAACATCCACAATGTTGTTGAAGCATTTTTTCTCCTTTTTCTTGTTAGAGGATTTTGAAGGAAAGGAAAACATTTTAGGTAGGGGGCTGGCTTGTGATCTTACAGCAATATAAATTCATTGGTTTCAGTTCAGTTGTTCTAGATGACAACAGCACAACAGAATCAATCCCCTAATCACTGAAGTGTTACCTGATGGTTTTTAAGATATGAAGAGTGTATTGATTTCTGCTGTCAGAGGACAGTGTTTTACAGCGGTGTGTTTATATAAGTGTGAGAGAGAAAATAGAAAATTAAAACCACTACTGCAAAAATATCTTTCTTTGTGCCCAGATAAATGTTTTTCAAAGAGAAAATAAATACCAAAATACAGGGGAAAGGTACTTTTGGACGGAATTATTCTTTTCTCCTACCTGAACTGTTGAAAAGACCTGCTTTTCAGGAACATACTGGCCAGTTTGTGGATAAACACAGCAAAGAAAGAGCAACCCCTGCCAAGTTAGCTCTGGCAGAAAGCTGCCACCATGCCTCTGGTACAAAGGGCCCCACAGGTATCTAAATCTCTTGGGGCTCCATGGGGTGAAGTCCTGAGTGTGTCCACTTAGGAGATGGATTTGATGCAGGTCCTGGCGAATTTCCCTAGCCCAGGTGGCTGAGCTCAATTAGGACCTGCTCGATGGAGATAGTCCTTAGATAACAGTGTGGGGAGTGAGCAGGGCACTTGTAGGTAACAAACCCCTGCTGTGTGCTGTCAGGGGAAAGCACTGATTTTCTAACATGCAAAGGGCACTGCCAGCCTTCCACAGTCAGATTTATTTGAAGGAAGTTGTGTGATTAACTATTTAATTTGGAGGAGAGTTCTTGGGGAGATAGTTTGGAAATTGTTGAATCAATTAACTTTTCATAGGAAAACTGAACTTTGTAAGTTTAATGAAATCAATGGGCAGCTATAATGATTTTTTTTCAAAAATACTCTCTTCTAAGAAAAAAAAATAAAATTCTAAAAATCATTATGCCTACTTAATATTCCAGTAAGAACTCCGCTGACATGTAACAGTGTTTGAAATTGATCTGTTTGCGTCTTGGCTACTTTAACATCTAGAGAAGTACTGGGAATAGTATTTCTTTACTTTCCTTCGGGTATCTGCCTTGCATATTTTGAAATGGACTCAGAGGCTAGGGAGAAACTTGTTTTCCACTGAAACATAAAAAGAATGTAACACTCTACATAATAGGATTGGAGCCAAAGAAGATCCTACTTGAAAAGCTTGGTTAATATTATCTTAGATAGGAAAGTTTAAAAGTAAATTGACAGAAATAATCTTTAAAATGTCGTCCTTCGCTATCGCATCTCTAAAATCTGTGTGTGTCTGCAGGTAGAGCTCCCTTCTCAGATGTAAATCCTCTGGAAGCTGGCAGGCAGCTGAAGGCTCAGCTGAAGCCCAACCACAAACAAATAGTGCTTGAAATGGTTTCAGCAGAATTGTGTCTCCTGTTGTGTTTATTGCACAGTGTAAACTGTGCTGTGTGGCTAAGACTGAAAATGGTAAATGAAAAAATGGAGAACTCAAAACTTCTGTATTTTCTGTTTCTTTTTCTGTCATTTCTCTGTTTTCTGCTGAAACTGAAAAGACTTTGCAATGAGAATACAGCAGTAGAACAGTGGAGAAGGATTCTTCATTTTGTATTCCTCAAATGATTCTACTAAGTGAAGATTAAAGAAAAAAATTTCCTATCTTAAGAGAAGGAACTTGATTAGAGTCATTGCTGTACCTAGCCTTCTAGAGTTCTCCAATTTTTGAGTAAAAAATATGCAGAAATTATTTCTTGCATGTGCTAATTCATAATTATAACAATTATGGAAATAAACAGTTCTGTTTAATTTATGCTAAGAGTAAAGTGGCTGATAGATAGATACCAGAAATACACCATCATTCTGGTAGAAACAATTAAAGATTTTCCTAAAGTACACGAGAGCAATTTATGTGCATTATTCCATCCTTTCCTAATTTAAAGTTTATGATCCTTGTAATATCAAGATATACGAATCTCAAGGATTATGCATGTCCTTAGAAAAAAATTCTCAATAATCAATGAAGTGTAACAATTAATTATAATAAATAATGTGAGTAGGTCAGTAACTGAATAAAATGGACAAAGTTTCTTCTCAGTTTATTTAATATGCAGATATATAAGAATAAGGAATTTACTATAAACAATTACAGGTCCATCTGACATGAGAATGTATAAAAAGAAACTTATTTTCACAATGCCCTTCCTTAAGGAAAAGGTGTGTTTGTTTTAGCTCAGGTAGAGTTAATTTTCTTCACAGTAGCTGCCGCAAGGCCAGGTTTTGGAATTGCACCGAAAACAGTGTTGATAATACAGAGATATTTTTGTTACTGCTGAGCAGCTCTTGCACAGATCCAAGGACTTTTCTGCTTTTTGTGAGTAAGCTGGAGTGCACAATAAGTTGGGAGGGGACACAACTGGGGCAGCCGACCTTGACTGTCCCAAGGGATATTCCTTACTCTGTGGCATCATGCTCAGCATATACCGCTGGGGGGAGAAGGAGAGGGAAGGACACGCTCAGAGTGAAGGCATTTGTCTTCCCATGTCACTGTTACATGTGGTGAAGCCTTGCCCTCCTAGAGCTGTCTGAACAGCTGTCTGCTTGTGGATTGTGGTGAATGAATTCCTTTTTTTGCTTTACTCCACACATGGATTTTGCTTTACCTGTTAAAATATCTGTATCTCACCCCATGAGTTTTCTCACTTTTGACCTTCTGATTCTCTTCCCAATTCCAGGAGATGAGGAGTGCAAGTGACTGTATGGGAATTGGTTGCCAGCTGAGCTCAAACCAAAACAGAAGGTCATAGATAATTGAGATAATTTTGTCCTTAGACTCAGTTTGCCTCTAGCACATCTTGCATCAAATGATGTCATACCCCTCACTTTGCTGCTTGGTGGTTCTGGTTACAAAGTGAACTTTAACATCTTCTTGTAGCCTGTAATTTGTGCAAGCCCTGGCATTCACTTTCCCTGGTCATTTAGCTTGCATTCAAATTACGGTGATGATGAGGTTTGTCATATTAGAATGTATATCTTCATAATAGAATAACTCTGCCATTATTCATAATAGCAAAACCAAATTTCCTCTTATAATTTGTGTTCTTTGACAATCACCTACTTTTTGCGTGGAATTCTCAAAAACTCTGTCAGTTAAAGTGCCTCACCCATTTGTACATGCTAAAAAGGCCCACAGTGCTGCAACGTTACAATATCAATAGTGGTGTGAACATGAAAGATAGCTCACACCATTGTCTACACACTTTAATTAAAACAAAACCTCAAGATACCTGTTGAGAATTTCTTGTTCATTAAACAATAATGCCTCATACACCAGTGACAACAGATGATACTCCTGATATATCAGAGCTGAGGGGAGAATCCCTAGATGAAGTCTTTACTGAGCCAATGAATTACAGTTGGTACCTAAGTGAAATAATATTTGCCATGATTTTTAGTTTTCTGGTTGACCCCTAAACTAACTTTAGATTGTCTCCTTCTCTATGGTAATAACAAATTTCCAGTAACAAAGATCTTAATGAGAAATGAGCACACATTTTCTAGATAACAAAGGGTGTTTTTCTAGCTTATTATAATTTTCCCAACCCATTCAGCCTTATGCTCCTTCACTTACATGCTGGACCTAGAACAGATACTGTAATAGCCATCAGAAACTTGAAATATTGAGATGCTAAGTGTGCTTTAAAACACCTGTCAATTCATGGCAGTTTTAGATGCCTTTTTATATTTTTATTTATTTTCTAGTAGCTTTAAACATCCCCAGTAAATATTTAAATTTTCTTATCTCTTGTTTTTTACTGAGGGAGCCCTGAACCACATCACCCCAAGGATGACACATTCAGAGGCAAATTTAATTAGTTCAGTAATATAAAAGTATTATGTCACCTTCTTTCTCCAAGTGCTGTGCTCTAAGGAGATCACAGTGGAAAGCTTCACATTAAGACTAAATCTCATGGAAGTCCTTGTACACTGACCGTGTTAGACAGATTGGAAAATTTATCTCCTTTGTAATGGAGAAGGATTTTGGGCCTGTGGTGCCCTGGAAAGAAGCTTGTCTGGAGAATTCTGTCATGCAGAAGTGCTGTGTGGCAGGTGGAGTTTGCACATAGCACCTGGAGTTGGCAGATCCTAATCCTGTTTTATCTATGGACATGGAAACTGGCTGAATCATTATTATTTCTCTTCTCCTCCCTTTGTCAATTGTTCAATGGATGTTACGCTACTCCCTGTTTTGATGCCACGTATATTCATGGCAATTTATATTTTTATGGAATTTTTTTTTCTAGGTATGTGAAACCATCTGTATTATTTCACTGAAGAGCATAACTGACATTTTCCTAATCCATGCAGATAGACACTAATGCTTTTAAAGCTGGCAGTATCATGTATATGCATAAATATTTTAAGTATGAAGAAAGTAAAACTTGGGAGTTCCATCTAAAGATATATATTGGCCTTCTGGGGCTAATATTCCAGGCTTCATCTACAAAATAGCAGTCTATTGATCTTGAGTCCTTCTTGAAATCTGATTTTTCACTTGCCAAAGCAGAATCACTGTTCTGTTTTATTTATAGACTCCTGGGAAGGCCACAAAAATATAAGTGGGGGGGGAAAAAAAAAAAGTAAAATCTTTCTACTTGCAAGTCCCATTTATTTAACATTCCCACTTTCCTCCTGTTCAGATGCAAATCAGTACCATTATTTGTTTACTAAAAATATAAGCAACAAATGACTGTGTTTTGAAATATTGTTTTCAAAGTAAGGTTTCTGTATGTCTTCTGGAAATACACACACGTAGATATGATACTTTCTAAACTGAAAATAAAGAACTGAATTTTCAGATTGTGTTTGAGAAGAAAGAATAGCCAAAAAGTGACCTGAGCTTAAAGTTGTTCATATCCTTAACTTCTGTATGAAAAAAAAAAAGAAATGTGGGAGCTCTCATCCCTATGAGACATCCCTAAGACAAATACATGTCTTGCATTCCCTTGTGAGGAAATCAAGCTGTGTTGTCTTCAGTTCACAGCCAATCTATTCTTTACTTGTTGCCTAAGTGTATTCTGGATTAATGAAATATTTGGGAGTCAGATAAATTAATTTCTTCGAGGTCCCTTCAGAATTCAAGTGGTAAGTATTGTCTTGTATTCCTTGAAATGCTTTGTGCTTTAGGATCTATGTTGAAAGGGTTTAAAAGGACCTTTCAGCATTCTAAAGAATTCTCATTTTACACATTTTGTATTTAAATTTTTTCTATGCACAAATATGAGTCTGGATCTGCACACATATACATATACATGTATATGTACATATACATGTAAACTATACATGTAAATTATATGCCCAAAATCCAAAACTGAATCAGCAGTAAATCCAAGAAAAGAAGTAATGTACCCTAGTTTTAATGGTACTTCTTTCTTCAGTGAACTGTATATAATAATCTCTGACTTAGCTACGATTTTTGTTATTAAACAGACAGTATTGAACAAGGTTACTCAGTCTAAATTAGATCAGATTCCCTAACAAGTCCTGTCATTAGATACTGTTGCATAAATACCTAGTTGCACTTTTACCCACAAAGATGATTGAAAGTGTACAGACATTAAACACTCGTGGATGTTTCGGAACGGAGAGAAGGGACAAGCCTTTTAAACATTTATTTTAGTAAATAGGTGATTTTTTAAAAAAACCTGATTCTCTTAATCATTCTTAATCCAGTATGTATCTGGTTTGATTTAATATTAAGCAAATTATAGATTCAATGTTTTTAGCTCATAGATTCTGCTATCTCTATTTGCTTTCAAAACATGTTCCAAGGTTTATGTGATATGACTGATTTACCTTTACTGTTATTTTTAAATCTTCACCCACTGCAATACCTAAAGCATGTAAGTGAATACATTTACTCTGATAGGCACTTTTAGCAGATAATAGACTTGACATGATGTCCTTAAGTAGAAAATGTTCAGAGTTAGTTATTCAACAACATGACCCCATGAGACACAATTTAAAAGCTACATTTTTACCACAGTTGAAAGTACATTCATAATTTAGCTTGGTTTTTTCTACAAATGCTAACGCTATTCATTAATAATCTGACACAGTAAAATTATTTCGTCTGGATTGCTCTGCATATGTATTAGAGCTAACCTTCAGGTTGGTTGCTTGGAATGTCTAATCCTTGCGAAAATAATTTTATAAATATTAGTTTTAGAAAGTTTGTTTTATCATAAAATCATAGAATGTGTTGGGTTGGAAGGGATCTTAGAAAAGGTCCTTTTCCAACCCCTCTGCCATGGGTAGAGACACCTTCCACTAGACCACATTGCTCAAAATCCCTCCAGCCTGGCCTTGAACACTTCCAGGGATGCTGCATGCACAGCTTCCCTGGGTAACTTGTTCCAGTATCTCACCACCCTGACAGAAAAGAATTTCTGACTAACATTAATCTAAACCTATCCACTTTGTCAGTTTGAACCTGTTACCCCATTTCCTTCCACTCCCTGTCCTTCAACTTCAGGTTAAAGCGCTCTCTGCCAGCTTGGCTAGCCTGTGACTCAAGATGCTCTTTGCCTTCCCTTACAGATGGATCCCATCAACTTCCACAGTCCTCAAAACCAACTCAGTTCTCAAAGTGAGTGCCATGGTCTAAGCTGTCTGACTGAGAAAGAAAATAAAAGTTTTCCGTAAATTATTTTATGGTTACATTGCACTATGAATTTCTCCTCACTTACACATAGGCAAGATCTTGCTTTTCTCAGTTTATTCTTTAAGTTTTGAGGTAGAAATATCTGCCACTTCATCCACTGCTAATGCAGAGCTTTCATTGAATAATTTGTTTATCTGTATGTTAAATTGATTAGAAAGCCTGTAGAAAGCTAAAAGTACTGTGATCAAAGCATGTTAATTCAGTATTTGTCTTAACATAGTTGAAATAATCATTTGGTTAAATTCTTAGACTTTCTTAACAGGATTTTTAAAATACTCTTAAAAAAAAATAATGCTAACTTTTTAGTGTTTGCTGCTTCTTTTCACAAATAAAAGTGTAAAAAAAAATTAGGACCTGTCAGTTTCTTTTCATATCAATTTAAAGCATAGGATAAATTCTCCCTTTAACAATGGCCTTAAGAACAATAGAAAAACAACAAGAAAATAAGGATTCAAGAACAGCATCTACCTATCAGAAAATAGATTTTTTTTTTCTAAAATATGAGAAAGATCTAATGCCAGTGAATTTCCTGAAAAAATGGTGTTTACAGGGTTCAAAAATCAGTACCAAACATGAATTGAATAGGTTTTCCAAGGAATAGTGAGGATACACGCCAGGAACAGACTTGGTCTGTGGTGTAGGGTTTATCTGGAGGTAGCTAGATAGGCTAATGTGGAGGGGTATAAAAGGATGAATTATGACATGAGGAATGTGAGAGTTTCTTTCATCACCTTCCTCAGCCAAGTCCCCACTTCCCTTCAGTTTCCCTTCAGCTTAATATTGAAAAAAAGTCATTTTAATGAGAGGAGTGAATGTGTAATATATTTTCTAGTTTCCTTTTTTTGTGTTTTGTTTTATTCTTCTTTAATAGGATTTGTATTCTTGTAGTACATTTTAGTTCAAACCCCTTACTGTTATTTTTTATTTGGCCTCTGACTTTTTGTCCAGTTTTTATTCCAGTTACTTTGAATTCCCTCTCTTCCTTTTCCCAAGTTTTCTATCAAAACCTTTCTGAGTAGGTTTGTTTCTCTGTTCTTTATCCTCGCAGTGTACCTTAATTGTTCTCTACTCTTCTTCAGCTTAGCTGTGGTTGTTCATTCCTCATCCACCCACTTACATGAGTTGCTTTTCTCCTCATTCTAACAATCACCCACACATGTAGTTTTATTTCATTCAACATTCTGTCTCCTTCCTCTTCGACTCAGTCACCCATTAATTCATCTTATTCTGCCTCACACTTGCAGTTAGTTATTCAATCCATTTTAGGAACCCAGAGGAAATTCAAAAACAGTACATGTAAAAAGTAGGCATAAGTAACAAGAAGAAAGATGCAGGCTGTGGAAAGTGTGGAAGTGAACTGCTGAGAACGTGGTAGTCAAAGAGAGGGAAAAGGAAATCTGGATTGAGAAATTTTCAGGGTGTCAGGAAAGCTGTTACTATTTGGGTGAGTGTGTTTGGGGGAACAGATGGTGGAGAGTTTTGGAGAATGGGTAGATGGAGTGGAAAATTGCTGTTCTCAAGAAATTCAGTCTTCTCTTATACGACCTTGATTTATGATCTCAGTGTGAACTGAAAAAGTTCAAAAGCTTTCATTTTATTAGTTATTGAATTCTGGCTTTTACCTCTGAACTTTTAAAGAGGATGTTTTTAGCAAACTGCCACAAGACTGCCATGGGGCATATCATGAGAGCAACCCTCCTGTTCATTATCCCATGTAGAGCTTATTTGTGAGTGGATGTTCCCTTGGAGTGGAACAGAAACTATGATTATTCTACATCACCGCAATGAATGATGATTTACGAATCTTACTGCAATTTGAGCTCATAATCTATAATCACCATCACTTATTGCACCTTAAAAGAATCTTCTCAGAATCTGGTTTGGAAGTTTGCATCTAACATGTAAGCAAATTATATATAGGCATCAAATATATATAAAAAGGCAAGTGTCATGGAGAAATTAGTTCTCAAATGTTCTCAATTAGTGAGCATTAAATAGATAAAAAAACTACATATATCATCTAAATGTATAGAATAAGCAGTAAAGAAAGATAAAATTCTCTTTATAGGTAACATGCGCAAAATTTCACTGAGCTAAATGGCATTACTGTGAATAGGCAATATTTAAATTTCATCAAACAATCCTGAAGTTACTAAAGCATAAATTTTTTTGTTAATTAGTCTTTGCAAAAGCCGCGTGTGTTCACATTCAACGTTGTCGAAGGGAGTCTTGTAGAGAAATCTGTGACCACGAGATGGCAGGATTCCCATTCAAACCCGCACCGAGAACTGAAAAAGTTTACTCTGAACTTTATTTCTGTAGCTATAATATGGCACTGCTGCTCCAAATTTCCCTTTAATTTTGCAAAAAACACAGGATCTTATGAGAATGTTGGTTTTGTATATCATCTTTTTAATATATTATTGAGCCATATTGTTCACCCTTCATGGGTTAAACTGCTATTTTTCTAATACATGTATTACACTACA
>VZTB01007292.1:168-22947 GCA_013397245.1 Thryothorus ludovicianus
TCCGGGGCCGGGGTGCCGCTCCACCCGTGGCAGCGGGAGGGAGGGGTGGGCTCCTGCCGGCCCCGCCGCGGACCTGCCCGGCCAGCGGGGGGAACGCGCGGCTCTGTCCCTGGTCGCTCGTTCCCTTCGGTCGCTCTCCGTGCCCGGCGGCGGGCGCAGCCGGGACCGTGCCCTGCCCGCGGGGAGGAGGGACGGGTTGCAGCTTTCTAAGCGGCCCTTTTGAGGGGAAAGGGACCAGTTGCTCGATTCTTTTCAATTTTAAAAACTTATTTTCTCGGTTATCTTGTATAAAGGGTGCGTTTGGCGTTGGCGCGTTGCGGGCTGAGGTGAAGCTGCGGGGTCCCCGGCAGCTGCGGTCGCGCCGCTGGGCTCGGGCGCATCTGTGAGCGCGGTGACCGGAGGGCAGAGCGAGCACGAAGGCGCCAACACCCTCGGGTCCGCTGCGCTGCGGCGGGGAAGGTTTTCTCGCGGTGTGGATACTTTGTTGTCTATGAAGAACGAACGTGTCGTTAAATTTTCTCTTGATTGAAGTGACTAAAGAAAGAAATTTCTGTAGTTACCGACGCACTTAATTGAATGGGACTTGCTGCGAGGAGCATATTGAAATACATATTTTATTAAACCATTTTCCTGTTCGTTCGTACTGCACTGTTAAAGAGGAAATCGGTAACTTACACTGTAATTAACTTGGCTATGCTACCTCGAGTAGTTTGTCTTCAGATCACAAAAGAGGTATTGCCTAAATCTCTATGCAGCTGCTGTGCTGTAAGACCATAGGAAAAGTAGTTTAAAGTTCTGCAGGTATAATTATTATTTTTTAATCGCATTGACTGTAAAGTTATAGAAACATACTCAAGTAAAGAAGCTCACTTGAATAATGTTGACCAGTAAAGCTGTGGGATATGAATAATCTCCATAAAGTGGGTAATGACTTGAGTGGGACACTCCTTGTCCCGTATCAGCTTGGCTGACTGGTTCTCATAGTAGAAACAAATGCTTTACAATTTTCTGCTGTGTCTGTCTTCTGTGAAGGTTGTTTAGGTAGCCGTAAAATTTACACTTTTTTCAGTCATCTTGGTGTCTGAATATTTATGGACTAAATCTTTTGGGAATATCTTTCAGACGTTTGGTCTCTTGTATAAAGCTGCTGTTGAGTATAGCAAAATCTAGCGTAAGCTCACCTCCTTTATATTCCGACAACTTGTGTTTTCTGACCTAAGATCACTGTGTATTATCTTAACTTTCTATCAAGTTCATGCACAAAACAATTTAATAGGCTTTCTTATTTTTAATTACATTAATTTCTGTTAGAGTCAATATTAAAGAGTCAGTGATTTTTTTATTTTTTTTATACATCTTTTTTTCCCCTCCTGTTTGAACAACAAATCGCTTTGAGTCCTCAGTCATCTCCACTTTCAAATTCTTGGTTTGGTAAATCTAAATCCATATGGTGGATATATACTGAATATTAAAAAAATGCTCTTAATGATTTCTCTTATGCTCCATGAAGCTTTCATTTCAGTGGATGCTATTTTACCCCAACTTTCCAAAATTATTTGACTATGTCGGTTGTTTTTTTAACTCCTGATATTAATACATATCTTAGCATTGAAGACTTAAGCTTGAGACTAAATAGTCTTGTGCTATAGTAATCCTCAGCAGACATAATTAAAGTTTTAAAGGCCCGAATCTGTACTTTCAAATTAATTTTTGGCTTTCTGAGGTCACAGAAGGTAAAAAATCATAATTGCTTGTTCTTTTGTGGAACTGCAGACTTCTCCCTCGTTATTCACTATTATTTGGCAGCAGTAAATGCTAGGACTAAAGGATTGATCTAAAAATTACAGTGACATTGTTTTTTGACATTTTGGATATTTGTCTTTCTGGTGTTACCTGTAGACAAACACTTTGGGTCACAGTTTGTAGCTCTGCCTGTCTGCCTTTCCTCCTGATTCTCAAAGGAGTGTCCTTAGTTGAAATTCAGAGCCTGTCTAAGTCTGTCCTTGTGTCATTTTGCAAATACCATCAATTTATTTCTGTCAGCTTTTAAATACCATTATGATGGAGAAGTTCTTGTTTCTGCTCTTTCCAGTGTGTTAGGGGAGCTGTAATTGTTGTTTGTGAAGTAGTAAGTGAATTTTAGAGGTATTCATATAAAGACTTTGAGGTAGTAAAGACAAAGCTTATAAAAACCTGGAGATGGAAAGATTCAGGTTCCTAGGTTCTAATTTAGGCAATGTAGTAGGTAAGCCTGACCTTCAAAAGCATTGAACTTCCTCTCACAACTGCAGATGCTTTAAATTGCTTTATCAATGCTTGTAGAAACTCCTTCCCATTATTTCTGTTTATGGCTGGTGATTTGTTGCATCAGTGTCTGTGAAGAGCTAGGGGAGCAGTGTTCTGGCTGGGCTGTGAGGAGAATGAGATTGTCAGGTGCTGTGTATTTAATTTGGTTCATTGGGTTTCCAGTCTTCTAATGTATGATGCTTTAGAGCTGAGTCAAAAGGGTAAGGTAGCCTCTATTCCCACAGTAGAGCAGTACAAAATTTTACTAATAAAAAATATCAAGTATCTGGAAGGCTGCTTTGGTCTGTGATCAGCTGAAATTACTTCTTGCAGTCTCTTTTGATGTTGAGTTGAAGGACTTGTGGCTGGTTCTGTATCTGTGTGTGAGTTTGGTTGTCTAGTTCTGTTGGCATTTTAAGTGGTGCCTTTACTGGCGCATGACTGGGCAGTGAAAGGCTGAACACAGGTAGAAACTCAGCTGATTATTTTCTATTAAGATTTAGAGATCCTGCTGTTCCAGCGTAAGGCGTTTATATTGTTTGGAAACAGCAGGAGCAGCAGATGAACTGTGTGTAAGATGAGCACAGGCATAGTTATCCAGTTAGCAATTCCCTCCTGTTTATGAGCACGTTAAAATGCCAGTCCTGCAGCCTCGCACAGGCTCAGGCTTTGGCTCCCTGTGTGAGTGGCTTTGTCAGGACAGTGAAACTGCTCTAATGGCTCTCTTGGTGAACTCGTGTGAAAGAGCTGAAAGAAAGTAGGAGTGTATTTGGATAGGCCTTAATGTTTGCCAACAGTTAAGTTTAGAGATTATGACCAACCCCCACATCTTAATTAATATTTGTGAAATGGAGGAATGAAAAGAAGAAAGTGATATCTTAAAACAAAAAGGTGAATTTTGTATTTTGGATTAAATTAGATATTTAAGATTAGATAATTTTTTTCCTTGGAAATCATTTCAATCCAGATATGGTTACACACATCTGCTAGTGTTTTATCCTGCAGGCTGCCTCTGCACATTCTGTAGCATACCTTAGCTGTGGCAGACTCTCATCATAGGAAATGAATCATCAGAGAGGGCTGAGGATTTCTTTCTTCCCTATTTTCAGAAGGGGTCTAAAACACTGATTAATTTTGAAAACTCTCCAGCTTGCTTACGCCCTGTACACAGGTTGATCGCAAGAAAATAATAAAAGGAAGGGATGAAGTGACTTAAATTTATTTTACAGGCCAAGAAACACTCTTAATTAACAGAGATGCTTCAGAGTATATTCAAGTCTGCGGGAAGAGTGTATTAACTGTGACCCAAGATTGTCTGCTGAGCAGATGAATTACATGGCAGTTAGTGATGGCACGCTTCAGGGACGTGCACTGTCTCTACAGAACTCAATGGAATGCAAATCCTGCTGCATTGTGTGTTATGGAGCTTGTTTGCTCAGTCATGAAGTGCATATAGTTCATTAGTGAGACTCAAGCCCACCTCCATATAATTTCTACTGCTGTGGCAATGAGAGACCATCCATGCCTTGCTGGCAGCAGGGTTCTCTTGTGTTTGACAGCAGACATGTCTAAGGTAGTCATGTTCTTTCAGCTGAGACCTGCTCTGGATTGCGAAGACCTTCTGTAGGGCTTCTAGCACTGACTGCAGCTACTCAGAGACACCAGCTTTTAATATTCTAAAGATAGTGTCTTGAAGTCTTCCAATTTATCCCTGTAGTTTGTTTTTAATAGTATTTTTTAAATTTTTATTGGGATTTGCTCACAGGAATTTTTTTCCATTTAATTGAGGCAAAAGGTATATGTGTTATATTTATTATTACAACAGAAACATCCTATGTATATTTAGATTAGAGATGTATTTAACTGTCTCATTTTCTTCAGCAGCTCCCCAAACAGACAAGGGTCTTGCAAGCTTGTTCAAACTGTGTAGAGCATGTGATTTCCCTAAAAGGCTGGCAGTAGACTTAGCTGCCTCTCTGTTTTGGTAGCTATGCTTTAGGTGAAAGAGATACCAAAATACTACTGAACTATAGACCTAGCTTACCCTTTTAAAGTGGGTTTTTTGAGGTTTTTTTTCCCATGAATGACAATGGAAAACATATCTTGGGAAGACAGAAAATTACCCTAAAATTCATATGTATGTCTACTATGTTTAATGCATAGTGAATTTTTCCCTCTCCTTGCAGGATCTCCAGGATGAATACTACAGCAATGAGCCCACTCACCGTTACTCCAATGGGTTTTGTTCCAGACTTAAAAAATTCCACCCTTGATCCTCTCAATGAGACTGCATGTGAAAACTGGAAAGAGATTCATCATCTTGTTTTCCACGTGGCAAACATTTGCTTTGCAGTTGGACTGGTTATTCCGACTACTTTGAATCTTCATATGATTTTACTGCGAGGCCTGCTCACCATAGGTAGGAGAGTTACTCTGGAGACAGAAATGTGGCAGAAATGTCTGGGTTTGACCATTATGGAGCTGGTCCCTTATTGTGAATTTACTGCCTCTATTAATGGCCATTGTGCTCTGATGAAGGTGGTTTTGGTCTCAGACAGGATCTGTTTTGACCCTGATATACCACAACTTTTTCTAGAAAGATCATAACCGTTGACTCTTAAAACTTCCTAGAACTGTAATTGGCAATTTCAAACCTATGAAGATGTCAGCTTGACAACAAGGGGACATCATTTACATCAGATGTAACTGGGTGTTCAAAATCCACTTGTTTCAAATCAGTTATGTCTGATAATTAAGACCTTTACTTTAGATTTCAGGTAAGTACTGGGACTGTATTGGCAGTATATCAGCACAGGCTTAGTGTGTCTGAGGTAGGTAAGCTTTTGAGAAGCTTGCTGTGAGCCCATGTGTTCATTCAATGTGGGTTCAAGCATGGGGCACTTGTGGGTCACCAGCATTATTTTCATTGCTGATTTAGAGGTGCAGCCTTTCGATGGGGAGTGTGTTCTTTGTTCTGGTATCAGTCGTGTTTCTTCTACCACTGTAGGAATCTTGTGACATGAGAGTCTGACTTGAGAGGAAAACCTAAATTTGGCATGCTTGAGACTGAGCAAATGCATTTGTAACATTGCAGTCCCACAGCTATTTCAAAGCCTCTGTACTTTGTGTGGGACAAGATCCTTGTGATCAAAGTACGAATAGTGACTCACTGCAGTGTAAGAAGGATAAATCCAGTCCAACAAGAGCATGCTTAAATATTTTTGAGTCCTTATTGGCATTATAGTGTGGGTCAATTTTATGATAAACTTTGAATTTACAATGCTCTTGCATTTTCTATTTTATTGTTATTGTAGGGTAACTTCTTAAAACAGACTGGTGACCAAAGGTCTGAGCATTGCAAGACCTTTTATCTTGGCTTTAAAAGCAAAAGGAGCTCTGCACTTTCTGAGCCTGCTGTTTTGATCTCTAGGTTTTGTAGTATTTTGAGCAGAGAGGGAATCAGAGTTTTGCAAGCTGGGGTGGCAGCAGGAAGCAGATTTTCTCAGTGGGCAGAACGAGTAATGAGGCCTAGTTCCTAGGGACCTGTTCCCTTTGCTTTGACCCTGTCCCACCTCTGTGCTGCTCTGCAATATTGCTGCTCTTCAATACATCCAGACATCATATCCTCCTGTGCCTTGCAGTCTAATTAATAAGCAGATCAAGAGTCACTATATTTTGATTTTTCTAATCTGTGTGTAAGTGCTGCCTCATCAGTTAACCCAGACAGACTAGATAGTACCAAGTTCATTAAGTTAATGTCATCTTCAGGGAGAAAGGGGGTAAGGACACTCATTCAGCACTGTCTCCTTTTTGTCTTTGCAGGAAGCTTAGGGGAAAGTATATCTGTGACCTCTCCAGCCATCTCTGTTGGATGTTAGGCTCACAGTTATCTGGGAGAGACTCACTAATACATAATCCATCATTTGATAAATATTGTCTTCGTAGGCTGAAAATGGAATCCCTAATCATATACAATGCCTTATCTTTTAAAGCAAGTGTTATTCAAAGTATGGCAACTAAAAAAAGAGTAAGCATTTGAAAATCTTGTCTTTGATGTTACACAGGAGAATGCAGGTTCTCGATGTGACCTTGCCACATCAGCAAAAATAGTTTATTTTAATTTTCAAAAATATCTGCATAGCCAACTCTTCCTTGCTAATTAGATGTGAACATTCATTTCTAGGCCTTTTTTTGTCTAATTAATGCAACACAAATTTTTGTGAGCTGCCTAATTTTCCCCCATCTCTTTTGTACTTCATTTCAGTAGCAAATCAAAATGGGTGGCACCTTTCTCTTTGCCCCATCTTGATCTGAGTTACTGTTATTTCAGTATTGCAATCCCATGCAAAAGAGCTGCAGCCTGTCAACCTGCCCTCAGCACCTGTTTGCAGCATTGCAGTGATCAGCTGCTGTTGCATGCCTTCATCCAGAGAGCTTAACTATATTAACATTTGTAGAATATATTGCTTTTCAGCATAATTATACTCAGTGGACATATTCTTGACGGTTTTCTAGGAATGTTAATTATTTGGTGAAATTTAACTTCTTTTTTTTTTAACAGGATGCGCGTTATTCATCATTTGGGCTACACTCTATCGTTGTGCCTTGGACATAATGATCTGGAATTCTGTGTTTTTGGTTGTCAACCTTTTGCATTTCATATACCTGGTGTATAAAAGAAGGCCGGTATGTATAATGGCTAAATTTCACTAGCAGCCTAGTAAGATGCAAGAAAAGGAAGTTTTGCCCATGTTTGCTGGGCAAAACAATGGATTAGTACACATTTTCAGCAGAATACTTTTGTGTTTGGCCCAAAATCACACTCTGGACACACTCTGGAAGTCTGCAAAAACTTGTACCAAAAAAAAAAAAAAAAAGAGAAAACAAAACCTAACTGGAAATCAGCTCTTCACCAATTCACCACCACCTGTGCAAGAAAACAGCTAAGAAATTAGCTGGCAAGGAAACTTAAAGCTTGACTTCTGCCTTGCCTAGGAAGTAGCTTAAAACTAACTAGACTGATCTGTTACTAGACAACTGTAGATGTGTGGTAAATATTTCTAGTTCAAATTGGTCTTGAAGAGTCATCTTACTACTTAAAGGGTAGCTTCCTCTTTAGTTAGTATTATTATTGCTATTTTTTCAGCCTATTCAGTGGGTTTATGTCACTATTGAGGTGCAGCATGTGGTGAAACTGCACTGCATTTCTGCTGGGTAGCCATGGCCAAGGTGTCCAGCACACACACAGAACAGCAATTGTGATAACAGAGAGCCAGTGAGGCCAGGTTCTCCCTACTCTGTAGGTGCCCCCAGTGAAATATCCCATGCAGGTTCTCTGCTTTCTAATATGGGGTGAACTCATTTGCAGCCTTTTCCCTCAACCAAATTAGCATGTTCTGCTTCCCTTCAACCCCCCCGCCAATTAAGCCTTTTTAATACTTCTAAATAATTAATTTAAAAATCTTGAGGCTTCTAATCTGTCAGATGGGGCAGGAAATGGTCAAAGTCAGAAATTCTTGCATAACACAGGAGTGCTCAGCTGATAGAAACCCATTTCCCTGGGAAACCAAGCCTTTAAACTTACCTGTATTTTAAAAGTGAATTGTGGAATCAATCCTTAAACATAGGTAACTATCCTTGAATTTGTACCCATCCAACCCTTTCCAAAAATCTAAATAAAAGGTTATTGGTGAGTGAAGAAGCATCCTGAGATGATGT
Source organism: Thryothorus ludovicianus (assembly GCA_013397245.1). Classification (NCBI taxonomy): domain Eukaryota; kingdom Metazoa; phylum Chordata; class Aves; order Passeriformes; family Certhiidae; genus Thryothorus; species Thryothorus ludovicianus. The sequence goes on from VZTB01007292.1 coordinate 8,173, forward strand.
GCTGGTTTGGGCTTGAGTAAGAAAACCAACCAAACAAAAAAATCATCCTGCAATATGGAGATCTATGCTGAATGAAGAAAGAAGTACATTCCTTTGTAATTACAGTTGTCTGTTTACTAAAAGCTGTGTTGGCATAGATTGGGGTACTTTGTGCATTATAGTATAGATTTCATCCTATTAAAGAGGCAGCTATTTTCACTAAATCCTTTAGTAAATTTGTTAGCAGAATTATTTGTAGGAGTTAGAGTAAGTGATAAAAGTGATTGAAGTACCCTGTAGGTGGATACAAAAAGAAGGAATTGTGTAAGAACATGGAAGTCAACTGATAAACTCAGGCACCAAAGTTGGTAAAAAACTGCTTTTAAGAGAAGGAGGCCTGGAGCACTTGCCTTTGACTTTGCTTTCTCCCTCTGCAGCCCCTGCCCACTGTCAGTGTAACCACAGCAGAACCAAGGTGCTTGGCATTCCCAAAAACCCTGCCCTGCTCACACTCTGGCAGGCAACCACAGCATATAAAAGGAGACTAAAGGTTAAATTGCATCTGTCTACAGCAAGTTGATAAATTGAGTACATGTGTTATAAAAGGCTCTACCTACAGCAGTGTTCCTCCAGTATGGAGCACAGATTCACCCAAAGATTACCATCAACTGCACTATGTGACCTGTGCAACTTAAAAAGCTTAGCCATAAATTTGATCTGATAGACTAGTCAGGTAGTGCTGTTTCTTTGCATATTAGGGCTTAATTTCAATACTCTTCTTTCCATTGAGAAACTACAGTATCTATGAACATTGCACGGAAAAGGTTATGTTGTTTTAATTGCTGTAATACATAATACTTTCAGTAATTATTAAGAAATATTTGAATCTTTGTTACAAACTATGATCAACAAGCATACTTGATGTCTGATAATCATGCATGTCTTTTTAGCTGTCTAACATGTTTACTATGAACCCCAAGGCTGTTTTAAGTGTTTATCCTACAGGAGGACAAAGAATAGGGAAAAAAATTAAAACTCTTAGGAAATAATTTTTGAATGAGATTTTCTCTCTGCAGCTATTGTATTGCCCATCTCAATCAGTTTTGGTAATGCTCACAAAAGATCTTTCCAAGGAAAGAAAGGAAAGGCAAAATAATTACAAGTTAGTCATATTACAAAATGAATAATTGATGTGTTCAGTTGTTAAATATTTATTTTATTAAATGGAGCATGCAAAATCACAGTGAGTTTCTTTTCTGACCAGAAGATTATTTCAGTGGTTTTGATTCCTTGGAGCTTTACAAATTTGGCTCTTTTAGTCAGAGTGGAAGCTGAGTCTAATCAGTCTGACTCGGAGTTTTGGCAGCATCCCAGATTATTTCAACCCCTGCTGAACAAAACATTACACCTACCCATATGGCTTGTTTGGAATATGACCTACAAGCATGACTGGAGGAGCAGTCAGCTGTGCTTGGGAAGGGGAGTGGTCTGTTACAGGGGAGCCCATCTAAAGCACAGCTCTACAGCCTGCAATCTGATCGGTCTTTAAGAAAGTGGCTACACCTGCTTTCCCCTCAAAGTATTACACACTAGAGGAAGATCATGAAACATGAACCATGTGCTTGGTAAGAGGCTGGATTAATACTCTAGGGCCAAAACTTGTCCTCATGTCTGTGTGCCTGGTTTTGGGTTCAAAATAAATTCCGTTTTCAGATGAAAACATATTTCTTTAAGTTGCAGTTACCATGTGTAGAAAGAGGTGCGAGATCAATTGGTACAGCCATTAAAAATAAAAGAGTTCCTGGAGAACATGATGGTAAAAGTCATCTAGCTTTGTGGGTATATGGAACATATTTTGAAATCAAACAGGTCAAGACAATCCTTAACATGTTGCAATTTCTCTTGCATGTTTTTTTTTTTTTTATCCTTGTTTTGTCTGTGTAGATATCCTCTGAAGGATTAAAGATTGTAGCATAAGGAACATACAGGAAATTCAAAACCTAGATTTCGTATGAGTGTAGTTGCTTGTGGGATATTTAACAAGCAATTTATTCAGTGTGAAACCAGTGTAACTTTAGGTCAAGTGATTCACTGGACTCAGGAAGTCCACAAGCCATGATGTCACTGCAAGGCCATTCCTGATAGTCTTGGAATGATGGTGGTGACCAAGAGAAATGAATGAGGAACAGAGGAAGCAAATGTCACTCCTTTCCTCAAAAAGGGCAAGAGGGAGAAGCCAGGGACCTGCAGCCTGGTCAGCCTCAACTTGATCTATAAAAAGAAGGGATAGATAGTCCTGGAAAACATTTCTATGCACATGAAGCACAGGAAAGTAATCAGCAGTGCTGGGCAGGGATTTACCATGAGGAAGTCATGCTTAACCAGCTTGATAATAGATGAATAAAAAACTGATTGAATGGTCACCTCCAGAGGGTAATGGTCAAAGGTTCAGAGTCCTGATGGACATCAGTGATAAGTCATGTCCCTTTTAGATCTGTATTGGGACCAGTGCTATTTACTGTCTTCATTAATGATATAGACAAAGGGATTGAGTGCACCCTCATCAAGTTTACAGATGACACCAAGCTGAGTTGTTTGACATGCCTGAAGGACAGGATACCATCCAGAGGGACTTGGACAAGCTTGTGAAGTGGGCCAATGGAAATCTCACAAAATGTAACATGACCAAGTGCAAGGTGCTGCATCTGGGTTGGAGCAAACCCCAATAGTCAACACAGACTGAGGGATGGACAGATTTAGAGCAGCTCTACAGAGAAGGACTTGGGTTTGGATGAGAGGCTGGACTTGACCTGGCAATGTGCACTCACAGCCACAGAACTCCAGCTGTATTCTGAGCTGCATCAAAAGCAATGGAGCCAGCAGGGTGAGGGAAGTGACTGCTCTGATAGATCCCACCTGGAGTACTCTGGGGGTCCCTAGCACAGAGATAGAAGAGGTGCTCTGTGAGGAAAGGCTGGGAGAATTGGGGTTGTTCAGCCTGAAAAAGACAAGGCTTTGGGGTGGCCGGATTGCAGCCTTCCAGTACTGGAAAAGAAACTACAAGAAGGATGGAGAGGGGCATTTTACAAGGACATGTAGTAACAGGGTAAGGGGGAATGATTTCAAACTGAGAGTAGGTTTAGATTAGATATTAGGAAGAAATTCTTTACTGTAAGGGGGGGTGAGGCACTGAAACAGGCTGCCCAGATAAGCATGAACAATCCCTAGAAGTGTTCAAAGTCACATGAAAACTCTGATGTTACCTGGTCTTATGGAAGATGTCCCTGCCCATGGCAGAGAGGTTGGAACTGGGTGATCTTTAATGTCCCTTCCCACCCAAGGTATTCTACAATAACCTTCCACAATGAAATGACTGTCCAGATAGCTGAGAATGGTGAATATCCTCAAACTTAATTTCACTAGGGTTTTCAACACTGTCCTGTATAAAATCCTAATAGGGAATTTGTTGAAGTGTGGCCTGGATGAGGACACAGTGAGATGGATTGGAATCTGGCTGAATGGCAGGGCTGAATGTGGTAATCAGAGGTAAGAAGTCCAGTGGAGTTGTGTACTACACATACGCTCGTGTGTGGTGTGCAAGTCCCAGTGCTGTTTGACATCTTCATTCATGATCTGGGTGCTGGGGCAGATGTGAGCCCTGATGACCTAAAGCTGTGAGGAGTGGCTGAAAGGCCAGAAGTTTGGGAAACCATCTGGAGTGGCCTCAGCAGGCTGGAGGAATGGACCAATAGGGAACCTCATGGAGTTCAACAGAAAGTGTGGACTGGGGTGGAATAACCCCATGCATCAGCACATGTCTCGGACTGACCAGGTGGAAAGCAACTTTGTAGAAAAGAACCTGCAGATCCTGGAGGAAGAGTTGTACATGAGTCAGAAACTTGCCTCTTTCTCTTCTTTTCTGCCATTCTTTCTTGGTTGTTTTTCCTTATTCTCTGTTCTATGTGTATTTTATTTTTTTTCATTTTCTGATGCTTATTGTTCTCATTTGTCTTCCTCATGGCAAATATGCCAGCTTTATTCAGGCTGCCTCTGCTTTCAGGAAGGCTGTAACATTGTCTCATCCCCTGCTTCCTTCATTCAGGGAAGACTTCCAGGCTTAGGATTTCAGCCAACATCCTTTCTCTCATTGCTGCTGCCTGAGTTTGGGTGGGCTTTTAAATGTGGGATGTTCAGCTGGCAGTGTTTTTGGGTTTTTTTTTTCCTCCCTCATCACATGAGGTTTCAATATAATTGGTTTGTTTTTCAGGACTTGCTTTTCTACTGCAAGTAAGCCAAGAAGCTCAGGGATGAGAGGGGCTCCCAGGAGAGCCTGAGATAGCTACAGTGATGTGTGCATGCGGTGTGAAAGACAACCTCATTTTTTTTCTCTCTGTTTAATTCTTGCCCAAGTCCTATTCACTATTTCATCAACAGACATCTCAGAAGGCTCCTTGTGTGTGATTTAATGTGCCACTTGGATGGAGCATTCTAAAGCACCAGTGTGTCATCCTGGCTTATTTTAGATAAGATTTTGGTCACCCTGTCATAGGCAGTGTTTGTGGATAGACATCACACATTCACCACTTCTTTCCTTGCTTAAGCATGATGAAGCCAAAGTGTTCCTCAAGCTAAAGCTTGTGTGCAGTCTTAACAGTTTTTAACAAATGCATATGTGTTTATTGATGTCTCTTGTTTTTTCAATCTAGATCAAGATAGAGAAGGAGCTTAGCAGCCTCTACAAGAGAATGTTTGAACCTCTCCATGTGCCTCCAGAGCTCTTCCAAAGACTAACTGGACAATTCTGCAACATTCAGACTTTGAAGACAGGTCAAGCCTATGCAGCAGAAGATAAAACATCAGTTGATGATCGCCTAAGCATCCTGCTGAAGGGGAAGTATGTTCTATAAAAGCTTGGGGACAGTTGGATGCTTTGTGTCGTGGCTGAAAAAATTAGAAAATTATTGAGGTTGCACTTATTCACAGTATATTATGGTTAATAGTCAAATAGTCTATACTCACAGACTATTTTGTGACACCATTTTCAGGTGACAGTGATATCCTTACTGGGAGCATATTGTATATCCACTTATGTGTGCAGCTGCATGGATTTTAGTGGGAATTATATTTGTGTAATACCAAAGGCAGTGTCTTGCAAAATAAGCCAAGAGATTTGAGTCTTAGATGTCCTTGTTGTCTCCTCAGTTCATTCTCAGGTTTTAAGGTTAAAAAATATGATGCATGAGGGAAGAAGTACCTCTCCAGTAGGCTTTACAACTGCAGGCCTTTGGAATTAATTCATTGCACTTGTACATGCAAGTAGAGAGGGGCAGGTGCACTGCCCAGAGGCAGACAGAATCCAGGTGGGAAAGGGTAAAATACATGCCCACAGCCAAGCTGTAGTCTTGAAACTCATGCTGAATTCTGGCCAACAATTTAACTAGTTTCTGTTGATAGCAACAGTGATATCAGGCTTCATTGTTTTTCTTAGTCATTACCACAAAGCTACTTATCTAAGGGAAGCCTAATTCTGGTCTGACTGTGTAACACAACCTTTCTCATATTGAATAACAATGTTTTGTAGATACATGCCATGTTCATCAATTCTCTATTTGTTTGTCTGGCAGCCTGTTCTGCTTGGAATCAGTTAGGCAGAAAACAGGGTTTCTCTGGGAGTGGTATTCTAGAAGATGAACATATTTATTCCTGTTACCTGCTGCTTTACTGTTGTCAATAGTCCTACTCAAATTTTGATTAAATTAACCAGCCTCCATGATTTTGAAATGTTGTTTCATACATTTTTATTTCCAGAATGAAGGTATCTTATCGAGGGCATTTTCTGCATAATATTTACCCCTGTGCCTTCATAGATTCTCCCGAATTTCGATCAACGCAGATGAACCGGGGTGAGAAATTCCAGGTACATTTTGTTTTAAATGTCCCTGGATACGAGCTGGTGAGACCATTAAAAAAAATTGGATCAAGAGTGAACTATTTGACTTGCATAATTTTGCTATCCTTCTAGTATAGGTGTTTGAAGATGGACCATATCAAGAATAACTTTTAAACAATGCAAACCAGCATTATAATGGTGTGTATTGAGCAGTCTGGCTCTTGCTATTCTGTTCTCTTTTACTGTTTCCAAGTTTATTTTGTGTTAAGAGATTGTTCAGGACAAATAATTTAAGGCAGTTTAGATGGAAAAAGATGATAAGAACAGGTCTCATCACTGTAATAATGAAAGTCTAGAAATTCCGGCTCCAGTAATTAGAAATTGGTATTTATAGGAGTATATTAATACTTTGTCATTTTGCAATATGTTAAAGCAATATAAGCTGAAAATTATAGCAGTATTTTGAATAAAAATATTCATATGTGGAACAATAAGGGTATATTTCTGTAGAGATGTAATTATGCTGGTATATTAAATATATTTTATTATAGTTTGGGGGGTGGAATACTTTAAGAGAAGGGCATTTTTTCCCATAGATATGGCTGTTTTGCTGCCTCTTACTTGATGTTCTTTAGCTAGGTGTGTGCAATAATGACGGGACGGTGACTGACTGATACATCCTCACTGACACCGTGGCAGAAGGGAGGGAGGCAGAGCGGTGCAGGCTCTACAATCAGTGATTGATGTCGTGTGTTCCAGTCAAACACTGGGCTTAGCGCCAGGGGCAGAGCCTTGTCCCGACGCATCCACTTTGCAGCAGCGAGGCTCCCGCAGCCTGGCTGCCCTCTCGGCACAGCCCCTTTCTCTGGAAAGCAGCTGGATAGGAATCAGCCCCTCTCGGGGGAAAGAGTCATGCCTCAGCTTCTGCCTGCCTTAGAAGTTACTGTAATCTGGAGCAGCACACATCCTTTATTCGAGGGCTCTGCTTGTTGCTGCCATGCTGTTTGAGCACACGGATTCAGCCCTAAGGACCCCATCTGCTGGCGATGCTGGTGCATTCTTCCTCAGCCTCTGGGCTTGTATTGCAGTCTGCGGAGTTAAAAATCCATGGATATATGACAGTTTTCCATTATTTCTTGGACTTTGTTTTTTTGTTTCTTTTTTTTTTTTTTTTTTCCCCCCAGTATGTCATGTTACCTTGTAAAAGCAGAGGGTACCTGATTTTTTATTTATTCATAGATGCCTGACTCCCCCTTGCAAAACCTGGCCCTGGGGATGACCAGAGTGGGTTTTGATGTGGCATTGCCCTCTGCTGGCACAGGGGGATGAAGCTGGCAGGTCCATTCTCCCATGAGAGGGGGCAGGCTCCCCTGTAACTACCCACAACTGGATTATCAATAGCTGAGCAAACAGAGCCTTGCCTCAACTGCTACAGCGTTTTACTTGTGGGGTCAGCAGGGTTGACAGTTACAAGAGGAAGATGGAAATATTTTTTTTAAATCACTAAAAACTCTTTGATGGAGACCTTTAGGTGATGCCAGTTCTTCCTGTTTGGTGACAGAGATGTAAAATGAAATCAAGCTACATATAGGCCTACTGCACGTACTTGTCATCACTATAGGGCTGACTTCATGTATCAATTTCCTCACACATAAATGCTTTTACAGTTTGGGAACTCATGAGAGGTTTTTCCCTGTTATTATCTCCCAGGTTTTCTGTAAAACAAACTGGTTACATATATCAGTTAAAAATATAGTGATAATAAATAGCTGAGAATTTTTACATTTGTGAATATCACATTCATAACAAAGAGATGCCAAAAAGCTTTATGGCTTTAAGGGTTATTTTAACTGGAGTCACAAATAAAATGGTATCACCTCTTTTAAATTATGTTTAAGTGTGCTCATCTTAAAGCATTTTAAAATGTGCTAATTCTGAGCATGTATTTTTTTTCAGGTCACCATTATTGCAGATGATAACTGCAAGTTCCTGTGCTGGTCCAGGGAACGGCTGACTTACTTTCTGGAGTCTGAGCCATTTCTTTATGAGATCTTTAAGTACCTTATTGGCAAAGATATTACAAATAAACTTTATTCATTGAATGACCCGACCTTAAATGACAAGGTAAGCAACTTTAAGTTTCATTTGGGAATTTTCCTCCCACATACAAATGTGTTTCTACTTCAATTCTAAATGCTCTTAAAGCACCTTATTTTAACCTGTTGCCATCAGATGCTGAATGCACACTCGTGACTTTTTAGTTCCAAGGTGTGAGTCAGTGCAGCATTTCTGTCAGAAGCAATATTCATTAAAGTTAGCACAATAATGTACAAGAAAGATGGGTAAATGAGATTCAGATCTGCCTGTGGAAATATCTCTAGCTAACTTATTAGACATGGTGGTCAATAGTGAAAAAGATGCTTCTCCCTGGATATCCTTCCACACAAACAGATGAGTGCCTTTGTAAAAAGAAGCTTCTGAAAACAAATTTCTTACTGGTGGCAAGCAATTATGTAATACTGATTGCTTGGAAGAATAATTTCAATGTGTCTTTGAGGGCTGCAAATGAAAAAAAAAGAGGATTGCAAAAAAAAAAAGCAAACATTATGTTGATATCATGCAGTTAGTGGAACTAGCTAATATTCAGACCATTAAGTGGTGTGAATATAACTTGTTCTTTGCTTGTAGAGGGAGTGGATTTTAGGTATCCTGATAAGTGGTCTGGGTGTACTTATAGACATATGAACTATCATAGTTTAGTTTCATTTTGTCTCCTTACTTATTCCTTATCATAATTTCAAAGAATTAAAAAATCCTGCAGATTTCTCTCCCTCCTTTGACTTAACATCTGCACACTTTAACTCAGTTTGTACTGAGTCTTTGTTTTTAGTTGCAATAGTCATATGAATTTAAGATTATTGTAGCTGGTTCATTATAGTAAGTTTTGAAAATGTATGTCCTCAAAATTGAGTGAGCACTCAGGAAATTTGTAGTATCTTTTGATTCTTCCTAAAATAAAAATCCTGTTGCATGAGCTCTTCCAATTTAACTTGGTATGAAAACTGTCAAATAAATTCTTAATTTTCCCATTGCCAGCACTCTGTGTACAAATCATCTCTCACAAGCTTCTCTTTCAAAAATAAATATTATTGGTGTCTTTGATGTCTTTTAACTGGTGTCAATCTCTACAGAAAATGTTATGGTTGGCTTCTGTATGTAGGGGACTATGGAAAGAAATTGAGTATTGATTATTCATATTCAAGATGATAGTAAGAAGGCAAAACTATCAAATAATTTTTTGTTGGAAAATAGAAAATAAATTTGTAAGAAAATTTGTGATTTTCTCCTACCTAAGGAGACTTTCACTAGTGTTGGGAAAATAGTAATTCCTTTCTGCATGAAATAAGTTACTAATTCCCGACTTAAAATTCAGTCAAGTAGAGTTATCTATTATAGTCTTGTCATTGATTGCTGCGTTTTACATATAACTAAAATAGCATTCTGACTTGCAATAGTACCTAACAAGGTACAATGTATGGCTTCAAATAAATGTTTAGTGTAAAGGCTTCTCAGGGAGGCTACTCAAAGCAAAATGGAAGCTCCTCAGACTGTTTGATAGGGAGAGGATAATGTTCACCTGATTCGTTTAGTCTGCAGTAGAATCATGAGCCAAATGGGAAGGAATGACATTCACCACTTTTCTAACATGGTGAAATGAAAAGCCAGGAAAATTAACATGTTTCTGTTCAGATATAAATTGCCTCTATATATAGCATGCTGTTTAGCAAGGAGGACCAGCTTCATCATAAAGACAACATTTAATTGCAGAGCATCATATTTAAATAATGATTTGCAAGATAATAAACCCCAAGCTTTCTGTGAGAAAATACATGAAAATTGCAGTACAAAAGCAATTTGAAATTGAATAATTAATGTGCAGTTTCATACTTGTCAATGTTCCAATTCCAGTATATTACTGGCATTTACTATTGTCATTTAAATCGAGTTACACTGCATAGAACCTTCTCCTATAACAATTTTCTTGTATAATCACGGCTGAGACCAGAGCATCTATTACAAGGGAAGTAGTAATTTTCCATTTTTATTTTAATCTGCATGATATCTTTTTTTAAAGTTTTGGTTTTTTTTTCTTTTTTTAGGCTTCAAAGAAGATTGACCGGCAGCCCAGCCTTTGCTCTCAGCTCTCTGTGATGCAGATGAGGAACAGCATGGCCAGTACCAGTGACAGTGAGGATGGCCTGCAGATGTTTCTTCGTGGGACTTCCTCTGCATCCTCTCTTCGTGAGTGCTCAGAATAGTTTGTGCCAGTTTTGAACACGGCTCACGTTGACCTTTACAGACACTGCAGGACTCTTGTTGCCCTCTGTGGGAGCAGACTGTAGATGAGGCTTTGTGTTCTAAATGAAGATACCTCATGTACATACTGGAAAGAAACCCCAACACGTGTAGTAATAATCTTTGGCATAATATTTATATTTAGGCATATAATGGAATGTTTCTACTAATTGGGCAAAACTGTAGGTACAGTGCTGATCATGGTACTATGTCCTTTGGTCTGCCACTGGTGCTTGTAGAAATTAAGAACCCAAACAAAAAGTTTTCCCTCAACAATTTGGTGTTCTACTTTTCCTCCTGAGATAGTTTGTATTGGCACGGTCTGGAGGAATGTGGTATACAACCAATATTTTGATGTCACCTGGAAAATCTCCAAGTATCCTGTCAGGCTCTCTTCTGCTGTGCTTTGTATGACAGGAGCAGTAGAGAACAGATGAAGTGAGAGAAGAAACCATGTGTGACCTTTTTGCTTCTACATTTTTAATTTATTCCTTTATGAAAACATTCTATATTATTATTTCTAGGCTTTTGCCATTTGTTTTTAGTTCATCTTAGTCTAAACATCAACATTAGCCTGAATTCTGAAAGCAGCTTTTGAATAAAAAAGCCCCAGGGGAAGATCAATTTTGGCATAAGCTGTTAGTTTCATAGTATTTGAAAGGATCACGTAGGATTATTTATTTTGATTTTGGAAATATTATTTTTTAGTGATTAGAATTCAAATATATGAGGGGAAAAAAAACCTGCCAGTTATTTGTTAAAGTCTCTGCTAAGAAGAGGAAATGTTTTCAAATATTTGCATCTTTCTGTTTAATTATCTGTTTTCCCTTATGTTCCTCACAGTTCTCATCCAGTGACACTTTCAGACCTTGAGGGCCTATCTGGTTTTACTCCTTAACATTGGTGTAATGTTAAATGGAATAAAGATGAATGGAAGTAAAAACCCTGCTAGTGCTTCACCCTGCTAAAAAGTCAAGGGTGACACCTGGGATATAGTTTGATGAAAATCCCAGTATTTTTTTCTTTTCCTCCTCTGTTCCCTGCAAGGACATTCAGAATCACAGTACCACTGAGGTAGTTAGAGACCTCTAGACATTAGCAGGTCTAGCCTCATGTCCAAAGCAAGATCAGCTGGAGCAGGGCCATGTCCACTCAAGCTTTGGATATTTCCAAGCTGGAAGATTTTCCAGCCTTTCCAGGCAACCTGCTCCAGGGACTTAACCACCCTCACAGAGAAAAAAATTTCCTTATTGCAACTCATGCTTGTTTTCCTTCTTTCTTTAGTGCATGCCTCTGAGAAGAGTCTGGTTCTCTCTTCTATGTTGCCTTCCTTTAGGTAGCCAAAGACAAGAGTCAGATTTCCTGGGAGCCTTCTGTTCCTGAGGCTGAACACACACAGCTCCTGCAGCCTCTCCCTCACTGCTCCAGCCTCTGGCCATCTGGGTTGCACTCCACTGCTCTCTCTCCAGTGTGTCCATGTCTTTCTTGTACAGGGAGGCACAAAGCTGGATGCAGCACTCCAGATCCTGTCTCACAGTTGCCAGATAGAGGAGATTAATCTCTTTCATTGACCTGCTGGCTATGCTTCTTATGTGGCTCAATATATGCTGCTAATGTGGCCCAATATGTGGATGGCACACTTTGCTGCAGGGGCACTCTGCTGACTCATGTTCTATTTTGTGTCCACCAGGATGCCCAGGTTTGTTTCTGCAAAGCTGCTTTCCAACCAGATGGGGCCTAGGCTGTAATGTTGTGTAGGTGTGTCATGTCCTGGGTCCAGGGATTTGCCTTTCATGTACTTGTAGATTAGTCAGTTCCTCTCTCTTTTTCCAATGGCCTGTCCAGACTCACTGTGTTACCCTTTGGCCTGTCAGCAGTTTTCTTCACTACCTGGAACTTGTCTGTGAACTGTATTCCATCCCATCAACCAGGTAATTCGTATCTTGAATATCATAGGCCTTGGCATTGGCCCTTGACAACACTGCTGCTAACTAACTACCTGACAGCTGTATTTTGTACTGCTGTTCACCACCCTATGAACTTGGCAGTACAGCATATTTTCCACTGAAGCTGTAGTCCATCTACCCAGTCTGTTTTTTACCCAGTTGTCCAGAAGGACTCAGTGGCAGACTGTGGAGGGCTGTGCTACCATCCATGTAAACAATATCCACTGTACTCCATTCAAACACAGAGCCTGTCATCTCACCACCAAAGGGGAAAGGTGGTCAGAGTGGTCAGCATCTGTAATGGCTTTCCCAGTCACCTTCCCATCCCTTGTGTGCTTGGACATGGCTTCTGGGAAGACAAGCTCCATAACTTCCTTGGAAATGAATTTAGGTTGGTAGGCCAGTAGTTCACTGCGTGTTCCATCTTTCCCTTCATTTAAATGGCTGTGATGTTGACATTTTCATTTGTCTCCCCTGATTCCAATCATCTTTCCAAGATGATAGAGGGGGCCTTGCAATTGTATCAGCCAATGCTTGGCACCCTTGGATGCAGCCCATGTTGTTCCACAATCACGTGTTCACCCTGTTGACTTAAGTTGTTCCTGACTCAGTCCAGGTTTTCTGTCAGTCAAATATCACTCTCTGTCTCTACCACTGGATGCAGAGTCTAGCAGGCCTCAGGACAAACCTCTAAAGGACAAAAAACCCAAAACAAAATAATTTATTAAATATCTCAGACTTTTTTATGTTCCCATGTCCTGTGCATCACTGAGCTCTGGCCTCGCAGTTACCTTGGTCTTCCTTCTGTTGCTGATTTTTTTGTAGATGCATTTCTTGCTGCCCTTCACTAGATCCAGGTCTAGCTGAGCTTTTGCTTCCCTCATTTCATCACTGCACGCTTGGGCCATGGTTCTGTATTCCCTCCAAGGAGCTCATCCCCACTTCCACTTTGTGTGCATCTGTTTGAGATCTGTCAGAACTTTCCTGTTTATCTCTGCCAGCCTTCTACCATACTTGCTCAGCTTTTTGTGCTCTGGAATGGTCTGTCCCTGTGTTTTGAGGAAGATGTCCCCAAAGATCAACCATCTGTCCTTGGGTCCCTTTGCAGGCCATGTCCCATGAGTTCCTGCCAAGTAAAACCCTGAGCAAATCGCAGTCCCTGGTCCTGTAAGGTTGTAATTCTACTATTTGTCTTTCACACTACTCAGTATCATAAACTCCACCAGTTCTTGGACACTGCAGCCAAGATTACCAGCAGCCTTCAGCTCCCTGATGACTTCTTCCTTGTTCATCAGTGACAGGTCCAGCAGAGTGCCTTCCTTAGTTGGCTCATCGATCACTCACATGAAGGAATTGTCTGCTACGTTCCAGCAATCTCCGGGACTGCCTGCTCCCAGCCCTGTTGCCTTTCTACCAGATACTGACTGGGGTGGTTAAAACTCCCCACGAGCACCAAGGCCTGTGATCCAGTTGCTGAAAGAAGGCTTCCTCTACTTCTTGCTCTTCTTGATCAGGCAGCCTGCAGCAGATTCCTGCCACGAAGTCTCCTGCATTGGTCTGTTCTCTGATCTTTACCTTTAAACCTTCGAGTGGCTTTTCACCTGTTCCACAAACAGCAAAGTTTCAAGAAATTGAAGCCACTCCTTTGCACAGAGAGCCTTTGGGTGAATTTGCACACTCAGAAAGAAATCCTAAAACTGTTTGTGCTCTTAGTTAGAATTACAATGTCTCTTTCAGGCTTAACGGCAAAACTCTTACACCAGTACTTCAGCTTTGGGAGAAAGGAATTTAAATGCATGACAATTTCAGCTGTAATTATATAAATCCCCAAGATGCATTTGTGCTTAGCACATACTTGATAAATATACTTTTATCTGTTGTACTTTTCCTTGGTTTGTGTACCTTTTTTTGGTATACAGGGTGTACTTTTTCCAAGAGAGAGGGATTTATGTGTCTTTTATGTTCTGAAATTCCTCAGCCCAGCTGAGGCAGCATCCTCACAAGTCCAATACTTTCCCTTACTTTTGGGGAGACAGAGAGATTGCCCCTATATCAGAGCAACACACACCTCAGGAAGTATTGTTATTTATTTCTTCTTTGTATTTTGATTGTGAAAATTATGACTTCTGTAAAAGGTGTGTTCATCTCCTTGAACTGTAATGCTTCAATCTTTCTTTTTGCCAAGATAGCTTGTTAGTTATTCTTGGGTACTGTCATTGCCAATGATGGGGTTGCTACCAAGGTGAGCTCTACTTAAAGGTTTGTACTCAGTGTGGATTGTGGCCGTGTATGCACTTTTGTTCAGATCACAAGGGAAACAGAAAAAAAAAAAAAAATTGCCATTTATGTTACCACTGCTGTGCTTTCAAAAATCTTCTGCTGGGTGCTCTCAGTGCAACAGTTGGAGTGTTTTTTTGTCTGTTTTGTTAAGATTTAGTATAAGGCACATGCTGAGACTTGGAGTTCAGTGCTGTTCCCTGGATCCTCCTTCTACATTTGTATATAATACATTTGTTTATTTAGAGCAAAGGAACACAATCCAAAATCCTCAAAAGATTTTGTGGGAAACATATGGAAATGACAATCTTTCTTTTTTTTTTTTTT